>BQNB010133896.1:0-18393 GCA_026074375.1 Tanacetum coccineum | reverse complement strand
AACTGCCACATCGGTATGCGAGCCGACCATAGTCCAGGAGTCTTATTTCGACCTCGATGAATTCCTCGACCTTTTAGAAGGCTGCAACATTGGTTGTGAGCCGGCAAGATGGAGCAAACTTTTATCAGTCTTAGATTATTATTACTATGTGCCTTATTTAGAAGACTGCCACATCGGTTGTGAGTCGGCAAGAGGCAGTAAACTTTTATCAGGCCATAGTTTTTATTATTATTATTATTATTATTATTATTATTATAGCTAAATTTCAAGTCATGTGGTCTTTTAACAATTGCCACATCGGTATGCGAGCCAACCATGGTCCAAGAGTCTATTTCCCCACAACACTGACAAAACCTGGATGTGTACCTTACTTTCACTAGAAGGAATCTCTACGAAGGGATCTAAACTAAAAATCGCAAAAACCAAAGCAACTTTATTTATTCAATAATATAACGTTTATTAAGCTGATGGGAGCAAAAAGCCACAATTAACCTCTATGAACTCTAAAGATATCCAACTACTCTACGCTTAGCATCTAACTTATATAAAACACTATCACTTTTCGTTCTTTGCAAAATTTTAAAGTTAAGCAAACGCTAAGTCTCAAAAGCTAAGGGGAAAGCTAGAGTTTAAAACTCGGTCAAGTCAAAAGCTACCTAATTCTACGGGCCTACTTATATATTTATTTTTATATTTTCATTATTTTTTTCCATTTTTTTATTATTTTTATACATACATATATATATATATATATATATATATATATATATATATATATATATATATATATATATATATATATAAGATCAGGATTGAGGATTCCATAATTAGCAGAAGATCGAAGACCGGATGATTGGAGGATTGAAAACAAGCACGGGTCTTCATGATCTTGAGAAATCCTGCAAAAACGGAACCACATACCATAGAAAGAAGCACGCCCCCACACTTAGGCTATAAAATAACATACTCACTTATTAATCAAGAAAATAGAAAGAAGAAAAGACACGGGTTGCCTCCCGAGAAGCGCTTGTTTTTGTGCGAGTCTCTAGCTTGACTCTCACCGAATTCCTTTGTCCTTGGGGCAGAAATAGAAGAATGGAAAAATCACCATCGGATTTTCATATGCCACCGGCTTAAGAGAAGAAAAATGAAAAGTGGAAATGCTAGGGTAAAAAATAGTATCCTCACTCCCGGAGGAGAGAAGAAAAAAAGAATCCACCGAATAAGTGAGATAAGGAAGAAATATTCGGAAAACAAATGTGACGGGAAAATAATGGCGATCCTCAAAGGTTAATTTCACAAATGTCAGAGAAAAACTTTTCTCATAAATCTCGGGGTCGAAAACTTTGTCCTCGGTAATCAAATCATCAATTGGAGCATCGTACAAAATCTTCTTCCAGTCATTTTCTTTTGATTCCAAATCAAATAAATCATCATTCTCTTCGAGAGGCGGTTCATTGATGAATCCCTCGAGAATGGAAGCAACGCTTATAGACGGATCATGGTAAAGTAAAAGCTCAACGTCGTCTCTAGGGGTGAAAACCCCATACTCATTAGAATCGGAAAGAGGTGTGACTTGGAAAGTCGACTTATCAAGGTTCGAATTATAAGAATCCTTGCACTCGATGTTCTCTAACACCTCATCAAAAAGGGGATTTACGTCACTAGAGATATATTCGTCGTCAAATTTGAAAAGAGAGTTCGAGTAAATTTTAACATCTTCTGGAACGTCCTCATCGGATAGTGACTTGTCATCACTAGAGGTAAAATCATTATTTGAATCGAAAAGAGGGTTAGAGAAAGTCACGGATTTTTCCTCAAAAATGGGAGAAAAATCATCACTCGAAGGTAAAACGCTCTTACTATCACTACCGGATGTATCCTCAGTCTCTCTTGGGATTGGAATAAGATCCTCAACACTGGACTTTATGAATTCATCTGATTCCTTTTCAGGAATAGTGCTAAGTTCCTCATTCCCCATTATGAGAGAGTCCTCAGGCTCCATAATAGAAGATACGGGTGTAGGATCCCGTTAACACTTCATAACACGAATCAATCACGGATCAAGAACTAGAAAAGAGAAAGAGAGGTGAGTTGAACTTTTAGAGAGAGAAAGAGGAGAGAGAATTGAGAGAGAAAAGAGAAAATGGAATTCTTTTGAAAATGAACAACTTACTTTTTCTAAATAAGAAAAAGCTTATATACCCCGTCGCGTTAAATGACGCGCGGGATATTTAACTAGGACTCGGGCTCGGGTTTTGCTTGGGACATACTTAGAGAGTTATCGGGTTCCTCAGTTGGTAAATCGGGTGTGATTGCGATAGTATACTCCTCGTCATCATCTTCGTAGTAGTAGGTAGGACGATTCCAACTCGAAAGATTAATATATTCTGCCATCTCCTCACTTATAATTTGCAAATCTTTAAGAAGTTTATGAAGCAATTCTTATATATTCTTCGGGTTGAGCATGCTGTATTTCAAAAAAAATTACTCCCTAGTCCTTAGTTAAAACTTCGTGTTTTCTCTAAAAGATATACGATTAAACTTCTTTAAAAAAGGTTTGTATAGAATTCATGAGATTTTCTCTAGCTTGCATTAGCAACTCGCTGTTTTTAGCAACTCGCTGTTTAGCAACTCGCTGTTTTTAGCAACTCAAAGGCTCAGGAGTATGAGTACTAATATTAGCCGTCTGCTTTCGTTGAATTACCATTTCCCAAAATGATCGCACCATGTTGAAATTTTCATTATATGACTCTTCTAGTTTATCCCATCCATCGTGCACATCACTTATCCTTTACTGATTAAGATCTTCTTGATGATTGATGAAATACTGCGAGGTTGGTAAAAACCAGAATAGTTAGAATTATGCTCAAAGTGGTTTTGATTCATCGGTTGACATTGAAAACTTTCATGAGGACCCCCACAGTTTTCACAGCGAAGATATTGTTGAGAAAAATTCGGTAAATTTTATGGATAATAATTATCACTAAAATTTTAATTGTAGCACGGTTCCTGCTCATATACAAGCGGGACTCGTGATGTACAATCGAAACCATAGTAATGATCGTTACCACAAAAATCACAAGAGTATGTCCGGGGCTGTGGAGGTTGGTCGAAGAAGTTCGGTGTTTCATTATAAGAATAAGGATTTGGGTCATAGACAAACTCATTTCCGGATCCCACATTGCTACAGCCCGGACAGTTTCCACCATTAAACGGACCTCCACACCACGAGCAACCAAAATGGTTATACGAAGACATGTCTAAGAATTAAACGGATAAGAGGATAAAGAAGATAAGAATTAAATGAAGTAAGAGGATAAAGAAGAATATTTTTTTGAAATTTTTTATAAAGATAATAAAAATAAAAAAAAATATTTTTGGTATTTTTAATATTTATAAAGGAAAAATAAAAATAAGAAGAAAAATATTTTTGGATTTTTATATTTTTTTATAAGAATGAAAATAAACTTTCCGAAGAAAGGATCTTCAAGGCTCGAACACGAACAATCCCGTAAAAATTGCTACACCTCTCCCCGGCAACGGCGCCAAAAATTGATCGTTGAAAATCAATTTATAATACGTATAATATAAAAGTATAAAGATAATTACTAAAAATCCTTGAGGACAAAGATTAGAAGCAATTTCTACACAAAAATATTATTCGTTAAACCGATAAGTATTTACCGGGTCGTTTTCCCAAAGATTTATGAAATTGAGACCACGTTTGTTGTTTGGACAATGATTTGAATTGGTTCAAAGATGATTTGTTTTCTAAAATCCTAAAAGTGAGCAAATTAAAGGACAATTAAACCTAACTTTAATAATAGGAAATTAAACTTTAACTAAAAACGCAAAACGGAAACCATAAACGGTGACTAAAAACCCTAAATTTCCAAAAATAAACCTAAAATGAAATTTTCACTTTTAATAGACTCTAATTAACTAGAAAGTAAGATTAAAGAAAACTAGAATAAAAACGGAGTTGATTTGAGTTTAGAAATACGAAAAACGTGAACGGGAATGAATCCCGTTCTTTAAAAAATGAAATTTTGCAAATTAAACCCTACGGAGGCAAAACTATTTTTCCTAGGAACTATATGATAAAAGAAAATTTTCTAAAAAAGAATGATATTTTTTTGACTTTTTTATAATTTTTTATGAATTAAAAATAATTTTAAAGAAAATTAAATAAAAAAAATACTAAACGTTTTATAAAAATTCTAAAAAAAATTATGAAAAATAGCTTGAACAATAAGGAATCTAAGAAAAATAAGATTGGAAACACAGCTTATCGAATAAGCTGTGTAATAAGCAAAGACAACTTATAATATTAAAAGAGCTAAGTTGTATATAAATAATAGATTTTGCAAAGAAATACTGGATGAGCTATTGTAGCATGATGGTTACTATGTGTTTGGAGTGGGACGTGTGTGTGTGAGGTAAGAGGACACAGGTTCGAATCCTGCCTCTTGCCTTTTTATTTATTTTTATTTTGAAAAAGTTTAAAAACAAAGTTGTAGAAAAACTGAAAAGAAACAAATTTAATAAAAGCAACTATTATTGAAACTCACTAAATAAGCTAAAAAATTGGCTTAAAAGACAGTATAACACTTAATTATTTCTTTTTGGCTTTTTTCAAAACTTAAGAACTCAAAAACTCAAATAAGCTAACTCTAGGACCTAACAAGCTACAAGTAACCTACCTTTATCCTAATAAGCTAATCTAGACTAGAAATAAGCAAAAAGAGTAAGAAATAAGCTGACAAAATCAATAAGCACTCTAACTAAGACTTCAAACCAAACAGACCTTAAGAGCTATTTTGAGCTTATTTTTCTATAAGCTAAAGTACTTTTGAAAAAAAATGACTTGAACTACTGAAAAGCTTGACCTATAAGCTTCTTCACAAAGCTTTTGAAAAGAACTTTGAAAGACAAGTGCTTGATGAAAATGCTACTTAAAGACTGCTGAATTTCTCAGAAGGTGCTAGGTGTGTTTTGGTTTGGAAAAGACAAAATGCACTTTTTAAGCTTAAAAACTATGACACCCCTAAATTTACAACGCAGCAAAATACAGCATTGAGGTGCTACTTCATAATATAAGCTCACGAGTCACGATAAACGACATTCAATTTTTATTAAAAAGATCAGAGTTACAAGGTCCCAATAACTTTATAAAAACTCATTTCAAATAATCCACAACATGTTTAAGTTTCTTTAAAAGAAAACATTTTATCATATGTGCAAAGTTCACCAAGTCCACGTCCTTCGATATCCGCATTCCATCCTATCCAAGCTAGCAAGCATATACCTGAGATAAACATGCTAAAAAGTCAACGAAAACGTTGAGTGAATTCATAGAGTTTATAAACAATCATTTTGAACACAAGCATAGCAAAACATTTAGTTCATAGAACAATCACAACGATGCTAGAGCCACGAACCGAACCTTAACCATGTGCCCAACCTGGAGTGATAGTGCTACACACTCCCAATACTAAATACAATATGTCCCCGTATGCCCTCGCAAGGAACACACGCCAGACAGGTCGTTAGGCCAAAATAGATCTATTATTATTGCATCAGCGTTCACCGGTTAGCGGTGATTGACGGTTCATGAAGGAAGGGCCACAACATAACACTCATAGCAACGTTCACATAATAAAATCACCTGTGTTCGATTTTCTAAAACAAGCATGTATCTCCCTCGCGGGTTTTCAAAACATAAAAAAATTTAAATGCGAGGCTATGAACTCACCGTGAGAAGAAGTGCCAACCGAGAAATCACGTAAAAAGAAGGAAGCGACAAATCAAACCCGACCTATAATAATAATAATAATCCATGTTTTAGAAACCAAGCAATAATAATATATGTATACTTATGTATAACACAATACATGATTGTCATATATATAAAATCTTACATGTCAAAAATTCAATGTCAAGAATCCATGTTAACTTATACCCTTCTAATCTTGCATTATCGGAAATTTGCCAATTTTTCCTAGTTACTAATCATTGTCTAATGAACACTAAATAACTTCACTATTTGTCCATCTCTTATTTCTAAGTACTAATGTGTATTGACATCTTATCATAGTCGGCGATAAACTCTATCATCAACTTAACTACTTTCAAACATTGTTGCAATGTAAAATGTCCAGGTTTGGATTCTGTAGAAACATAGCAAATGTAGGACAGCAAATGGTCCTTGAAAAAAAATCACAAAAATCTGGAAAAATTCCAGAAGGTCACATATATCATGGGTAACTTCCAGTTCAAATTTCATAGAAAAATACAATGTTTTGACCCGTCTGCACAGCCTATTACTACAACTGAGTTTCAGGACAGCAAACCCAGTTTTGGCACCTGGGTTTGCAATCGCCTTTTGACCCACTTTAAAACCTTGAAATTCGATGAGGCCTAGTTCGTTGGAAAGTACATTCGACGTAGTTATCTAAAATGTCCTGCAAAACTATCATTGCCATCGGCATGACCAAGTTATGACCTCTTAAAGTTTGCTTAAAATTCGGATTCAAAACAGTGAATGCAGAATTTTTGCCGAAACTTTTTCTAACCTCAAACTAACGCCTAGGATTCGTTTTTAAGAGTTACAAGTCGCGCGAAATAGCGCCGCGAAGCTATGGACAAGACCTACACTAATCCTAGGTCGAAACTTGTCCGATCACAACACAATTTTTCCCACGCTAACCTAAACTTTCTGGTCATAATTAGTACTTAATATCACCCTTCAATCATCAATTTCTCGCATCACAAACATATTCAATGCTCCTAAATTAACCTAACCAACATCCCCAACATGCTAAATCACTTAATTTACCTCAATAATCCATTCTATCTATAATAACAAGGATTCTCAACTAGGAATTTTATAACATATAAATAAATATAAGTAATCAAGATAGAAAATTAAAAATTGTACTTACAAAATAACACAATTGATAAAAAGAGGATGATCAAACAAAAACCTTGATGGTTTTGCTTGATTTTGGCCGCGGCTACAAAACCCCCAAAAACAATAACCTTAACTTTTTCTTGAACCCAATTCTTCAATATTAACTAGTACCCCATTCCTTCCATAACAATCAATAATTCTTGAGTTTGATTAATTTTTATAAAATCAACTTTTCTTGAAAATCCCTTGCATGGTGAATTTTAATTGATAAGGAATATTAGGGACAAGTTTATGAGGGTTTTAGGGTAGTAAGGAGGGTGTTTGAATATTGATTGATTGGTGATGATGATGGTGGTGTGCTGTTTGGTGTCGAACAGAGGAGAGACAGAGAGCAAATAAGGATCGTTGTTAACTATGTATGTGTATCTGTGTTGTGTTTAATCAGTTATATAAAAAAATAGGATGGGTGTAGTTGGGCTTATATCACCGGCTTGATAAAAATAAAGGGGGAAGTGGGCTTAATTATATAAAAGAGATAGGAGGGTTGTTTGGGCCGCCGGTTATGGAGAAGAGAAGGGCCCAATTGCGTTAGTTTATGTATTAACTATTTTATACTAATAAACCTCGGCCCAAAATTTTATTTAACCCGATACATTTATAAAAATTCAAGTTTGATTCGGTTTATGATTAAAAAAATAAAGGATGACGAATATAATTAAAATAAAATAATTAAATTCTAACGGTTAAAAGTTGGCATTAGTGATTTCTCGATTGATGTGACGAACGCAATAGCTTATAATTACTCGCGAGGATTTTTAAAATTGACGATTTTATTTAAAATCGTTTAAGAAAATATAATGAATAATTAAAAATTTAAGATTTAATTATTAATTTAAGTTAAGTAGTGACCTTAAAATACGCTAAAAATAAATTCCGAAGATTCTTTAGTTACACGGTAATTGTTTTTATATGACGATAAAAGGTCACACGGTCAAAAGTCAAGTTAAAACCGAAAAGTAAAAGGGTAAAATAGTTATTTAAAGTTCTGAAAATTGACGGTTGTCACAGCATAATAGCTCATAAGGTGTTTTGTTATGTCATGTATGAATGATTGATCTATTCTGAGTAAAACAAGCTGTAGCCACCGCTTCAGCCCAAAGGAATTCAGGTAATCGAGAAAAGATAAGCATTGTTCTAGCAGCCTCAACAAGAGTACGATTACGTCTTTCTACCACTCCATTTTGCTAAGGCGTACGAGCAGTTGAAAATTGTTGCATGATGCCTAACTTTTTATAATGAGCTTTAAGAGTAGCATTTTTGAATTCAGTACTATTGTCAGTACAAATCTTGCAAACTTTGGCTTTTTAATTCAATTGAGCTTGAGCAATGAATTTCTTTATCATCTTTAGAGTTTCGTCTTTCAAGTGAAGAAAGTAAACCCATGTATATCGAGAATAATCATCCACTATCACAAGAATATACTTCTTTCAATTGATCGAAGCTACCCTCATTAGACCGCATAAATCCATATGAAGTAATTCCAATTTGAAGTGATCACTTGGAACCAATTTGGGTGGATGAGAAGCTTTCTTGCTTTTCCTCTTTCACAAGCAGAACAAAGGTGATCCTTTCCATATTTGAACTTTGGAAGACCATCAACCAAGTCAAGTCTAATAAGATCATTTATGGTACCGAAATTAAGATGTGAGAGTCGACGATGCCATAACTATGACTTTGTCGAAGTTGCTTTGGACATCAGACAAACTGGTGAAGAAGCAGCCATGTCAGAAATGGAGATAGTATACAAATTAGATTAGCGTCCTCCTGTGAGAAAATCATCTCCTTCTAGATTTCGCACGAAACATGTCTTGGAACAAAAAGCCACTACTAAATCACAATCACAAAATTGCCTAACACTAAAGAGATTATGTCCAAGACCTTCAACATAATATACATGACAAATAGTGATATTGCCCTGTATATAATCGCCATAGCCTGTGATTGCTGCAAAATTATCATTTCCAAAGCGAACGGTGCCCATGAATTTCTCAATGAAAATTTTCATCAATGATCGATCACCCATCATATGCTTTGAACAACCACTGTTAACAATCCACAAAACGATCTGAACTACCTGCAATACAAGAAGAACCAACACATGGACAAGTGGGCAATTTGACTACCCATTTCTTAACAGAACCTGATGGTTTCTCAGATGAACGACTATTATGAACATTCGAAGTTATGTTAACGGGAGACCAAACAACATTTGGTTGTGATTCAAACCACTTTTGCCAAATTCGACTTGTTCGAATTTTGTTCTTCATGTATATGCTTAAAGAGTTATCTCTCAAATTTCATTTCTTTGTCTTAGAAGCACTAGAGACCTTATGTTTAGCTTTTGTGGCACTTCCTACATCAATCTTGAGTTTGGAGACTACAGAAGTAGTATCTAAAGACTTAGATTGTGTCAACTTCTCAAAAAACCTAGTCTTAAGAACTACATAAGTAGTGTCTGAAGATGTGGTGCTTTGGACTCATATCTAAAAGAGACATCTATTAATAGGACGTACAACATGTCTGTCGACAGTCTAAGCCTTAGTCTACAGTATTTGAGCGTATATTGTATTTTAATGTCCATATCATCAAATTATGAATTAACCCTTTAGATTCAACAGCTCTAGCTTATCTAGAAGACAAGCTAGTAAAGTCCTATAAGCTCTTCCAAGGTAAGCTTATCATTAGTGTGTTTCTCTAATTGCTCGCGTGTCCTTCCTTGTGTGCTTGGACCAATAAAAGCTCTTAATGACGTATAACTCTGTCACATCATACCTTGTCACTTGAATTGTTAAGCCATATCATCAATTTGAATTAACCCTTTGATTTTAACTCAGGGTCACACGAAGATGATGATGAATAGTAAAAAGGAAACTCGTACCTTTTTCTTTCTTTTTAACTGTTTATTTGACCATAGGGTTTGGGGGTTTGACTTTGGGTTTTTATAAAAAGAAATGGGCCTGTGAATTTGGTTTAACATTAAGGGTATTTGTGGTATTTTCAAAGGTTTTGTCTTCTTGTGATTGACAAGAGTTGACCTTATTGACCTTTTACTAGAAACTTCCAGCTCTTTTGTACTCTATCCGTTCTCGTGTCCGTGTTTGTCCGGTTTTGACCATTTTCTTGTGATTTTTGCATTATCCGTACCTACACATTCACAAACAACAAAATACACAAATACAAGCATATTTTTGCACATTTTAATCATTTAAGGGCCATTTTTCTTATAGAAAGGATATGTGATTTCTCACATATCATACATCTTCTTCATCACGGCAGTCATTCATCCACTTGGTCTCCTATTGCTCTTTGAAATACTTAAACATCTCATTAGTCCAGTTCTTAGAGTCTTCCATTGTTGGCTGTCTTTGATTCATTACAAACTTGTTCACAATTTCATTATTAACTTGTAGCTATTCCACAGGGTCCTCATAATTATGGATTTCTTCCAATATTGAAAACTTGTTTGCACTTCTTCTCAATTCCTCTATATTCTCTTTGCTTATTCTCCATGGGCTTACAGACCTTTTAGGACTTTGGGTGGCCTTTTCCTTTTCATTACTGGATCTCAAATTATGGCTGCTTTCTACAAAGGGTGGTGTTTGGATATTAGTTGTCTGTTTGATGACTGGTCTGTACTCCACCCTAGTTGTACCAACCTTAGTGCCTTAAGGTTTTCCTTGTCCTAACCCATTACCCATATTAGTTGTAGGCGTAGTGGTCTTATTCCCATATCTAATTTTCCTGAAACCATTGCCCTCTTCATCATTCTTCTTATTCCAAACACCCTTTTCAGCATTACATTCATTCCTACTTTTCAAACCACAAGTATTTTCAGCATGCCCAAACACCTTACATTCACATCACTTAGGAGGTTTCCAACTATATTCTACCTTCACAAACTTAGAACATTTGGTCTTTTTATTATTATTTTTATAGCATATTTCAATTTTATCCTTGAAATCCTTATCAACTTGTATTTCCACTAGAACTCTTGCATATCCAACCTTTACACATTTTAGTAGTAGTTTTATCCATTATTAAAGGCTTGCCCAGACCACTAGCAATGACACTAATGCCATTACTAGTCCAAGCCTCAAGAGGGACATTATGGAGCTTAATCCAGCATGGGAGTCTTTGGTTCACTCTTTTCAATAACAACATCAGGATTCCATTTTTGTACCATTAATGGTTTATTGTTAACCATCCATGGTCCATTTTCTAATACAAACTCCATCCCATCACTTTCTCTAAGCTTAAACAGGAAAACACCATTTTGAGTTATAATTTCCTTAAGTCCATATTTTCCCCCACATTCTTACAAGGTTGTATCTTAGTTCATAGTAGGACATTTTATAACCAATAAAGTGCCCACACAAAGTTAAGGACCATTTCCTACTACCCTCCTTGACCAATTCTTCATCAAAAATGACAACCTCTCTTCTATCTTCAACACATAAAGGAATCAGATTAAGCTTGTTCTCTATTTCATCAGTATCAGATTTCATCATATTAGCAAAGGTTTTATATCTATTACTTTCCATCTCCTTATAGTTCTTATTAGCATCATCATAGTTATTGTTACAGCAATCATTGATACCCGTCTCCACACAGCAATTTGTACCCTCTGGATCAGACACTTTCTTATTGTTCTTAATGTTTACTCCATTGTCATAGCTACAACTGTTAGCTTCAACCACATTCTCTGTAACACCCCTAAATTGGGTCGCAGCGGAATAAGGGTCCGGGGCGTGTTACTTCAATGATAAATAACATAAGATATATATAGAACGACCAAAAAGTCGTTTAAAACTGATACATTGGATTTAACAAAGTATTTGTTACATAAGCCCGAAGCTTCACTTGTTTACTTGTTCAAAATACAAAGATTTCTAGCCCGTAACAGATATACAAAATGTAATGCGACAAAATCTTTAATGCATGATATCCAAATCAAAACCACCAATGTATCCCTTGCCCCTCGTGCTTATTGACCTCTTGAAAAACATTGCTTTAAAACGTAAACAATAATGTTGGTGAATTCATAGGTTTGATAAATCGTATATTGTAGGACCACAAGATTTCCCAAGTGTATGATAATGCAACAGATGCAGACATCATATAAATGTAATTACGTTGCCCTAAGCTCATGACACTGAAGCTCGACATGAATGAATACAATATAAATTACCTACATTGCCCATGTTGATGTTCTAACCCGCAACATCCTATGTTCGACATGGTATACGTTCGTTTGTCCAGTGATAGCTAATCATCCGAATGGGGATGTCAATCCCAATAGATCTATTCATAACATTCACGCTCACAATCCAGTAATTGACAGTTCATGATAATGGGCTCAACTAGGGTTATCGCTACTTAGGCAACACGTAATCATAAAGTAAAATTATCCACTTGTGTCCAATTGTAAAATAATGAATGTTTCTCACACCAAAAACTTGTAAAACAAAATCACGTAAAACGTGGGGCTATGAACTCACCTTGAGTGAGCGTATATCAAGTATATCACAGAAAATGCGTCATGGTAATGATCGAGTGCAACCTAATCCAATATAGGTCGTATAAGTACTAATCACTTTGAGTAACTACTACCATATACAATTCTATAGAGCTCAATCACCATCTAATCGTTTTAGTGAAATCATGTTAATAAAGTTAAAACGTTTATAAATAGTTCGATAGTAAAAAGGACGCAATTTCTTCGTTTTAAGCCCGTTTCTTACGTTTCTTATGTCCACGCTTTCGTATTAAGACGACGTATCAAAATATGACATTTTTGTATTTCATGTCCTCTGGTGAACAGTACTTTTACTGTTCACACCAGTTTATAAAATTATTTTTATAGTTTTAGTTATCGTAAAAATTATAAATGTCGTGTTTTATTCGTTATAGCTCCGTTTTAGCGATTCTTTCGAGCACGTCTTTGTTATTAAAAGTTCTATCATATTAATGATGTTTTCAAAATGTATAAATCTGAGATGAACAGTAACTTTTATAAAAATAGTTTTATAAAAGTATTTTTATACATTTAAGTATATAATCTCGCGTAATTCATAACTTCTTCGTTATTAATTGAAAAATTATGGTCCGAATTGTTTTAGAATCCTAAAAATATGTGTTATCTGTGAAAAATAATAAACTTTACATTTTAGAAGTATTTTATAACTTGTTTTTATAAAGTCTCTTTTATAACGCGTATAACTCGTAAACTACATATCTTTTTCGTTATTAATCCGTTTTTCGAGTTTCTTACCTTTTTGGAATCGTCATGAGACGTACTATTTTATAAAAATATAAAATAAACAGGTCATGTGTCGAATTTAAACAGAAAGTTTGGATGTTTTTCATAAAAACATGTTTAAACCTAGTTTTTGTATCTTTTAGTTTAATCATCTTGTTACAAGTCCATTAAAACTCTCAACTTCACATGTCTCACACACCTAGGGTCCCTAGTCCATGATTATCCCATTTTTTATCCAAGATAACAAGATCACAAGTTCATATACTCATTTGCTCATGATATGTATGTTAGCCTAAAAAATATTTAGTCGAACAATGGAAGTTCATTCATTAATGATATTTGGTCTCGGTCATTTATTAATATACGTTGTAATAGGCTAGATGGGTAAACAGGCTCTTAAATGTAAGCTAACCGGTCACGTGTACCGGGCGAAAGCCCAAGTAATCCTGAGCCCGACCCGTAAAATTACTAAAGGCATGAAAGCCTTTTAGTTTGGATACATATACACCTCCTCAAGGAAAGTGAGGGGGGTTGGTCATTTGTAATCTTTCATTTTTCAAGTAAACTTCCTCATTCTCTCTACTTTCTCTTTCTACTTTCTCTCTCTACATTTCTTCTCATCTCCCAATCTTAATTTCTTGTTCTTAATATGAAGTGAAGTGATTTCTTGGTTCCGACATTTAGTATCAGAGCAAGGAAAGTAAGAGATTTCATCATCGAGACTTCCTTTTATTTTCTATCCCTTTTCTTTAAACCCAATCTATCGATTGATGACTTGCTTGAACGTATACAACTATGACTTAAAGGAGTTACATTATAGTACTCAGTGTCACATGCAGATATCGATGCGGATAATTTCAAGAGGTGTTGTACTTCTTATACTTTTTTGTTAGAGTATAGAGTACTTATAGATTGAATCTTGCACCGTTTGGACAAAACCGAGCACGGAATGGAAAAGCGTGGAAAAGCCAAAGTCAAAAAGTCAAAGTCAACCAAAGTCAAAGTCAACCCCGACAAAGTCAAACGGTCAAAGTCAAAGCCGAAACCGAAGAAATGTTAAATGGGCCCACCCGTACCCATCTAATGGGCTGGGTCGGCCCATTTAAACATTATATGAAGACTTTATAAGCCCTAAATCCATAACAAGCCCAAATTCCCTTTCTTAGAAACATACGGCCCAAAACCATATATTAGGCCCAACCCCTTTTTAACAAACAAACGGCTGTTAAGCCCAAAACCACTTAACCCTTTAACATTGTTAATCCCACAAGGACGATGGGTGAGATTAAGTATAACACTTTTGAGGACTAATGTTGCCAAGTCCTCAAAAGTTCTTTCACACCACAAGGACCATACGTGCAATTTAACCATATAACATGAAGGACCATTTGTGCCAAACCCATAAACCTTTACCCTGCAAACAAAACACTGTACATCTTCCCATTTTCCCGCCTCTCCCCTAGTGCTATTCATTATCTTCTTTGTCTATACCTGCAACAAAACAACAAAATGTCACCTTCCTACTCACCCCACCTTACTAGAGTCCATTTGCCATGTTGGCAATCCCAAATGACCCTATTCGACAAAAGAAAAGACAAAAGGATCAAGGGTTGTGATGATTTGACTTGGGCACAAAGGCAATTGAAGGGCTGAGATGACTTCTTAATTCTCCTCACACAACAAGCATAGCCTCAAACCCCCTCAGCAAAGAAGCACAAGTGAAAGAAGACCTAGAACCTTCATACGTTTAGTATAAAATAGGTCACTTGTAGGCCATTTGGCATGAGTTTTTTTTTAACCTAGTTTTTATTTTTTCAGCTCATTTAGTTATAATTTAGCTTAATGTACTCAATTTTCCCTTGTAATGTTTTAAATTTAATGAAATTCCAAGTTTAAGCTTAAAATCTCTTTTCAAGTTTTAAAGTTAATTTATGTTTCAAAAGCCAACTAAAACGCTTTTTTAAAAAAAAAGCCCTCAATTTATTCATATTAAGCAAGCTTTTAAATTTAAAGCAAAAGTGTACGAAAAAAATTTATGTTAAAAAAATCAAAAAATCCACCCTCAAAATACCTCAGCTTAATTTGGATGATAAGCTTACAATGGAAGAGCTTATGGGTGTTTACTGGCTTATTAGGATAAGCCAGAGCTTGTTGATAAGCTCATTGAGCATTTGGACCTTGTTTTGAGCAAAGGTCAAAGGTACTCTTCATTTTCTCTTTTTAAGCTTATTTTTTATTCAGCTTATTGTTGGCTTATTGCTTGCTTATCTCTTTTCTTATTTACTGCTTATTCATGTTTAAATTGCTTACCAATGCTAGTTTATAGTTGTAGGATCTTAGTTCAAGTTTTCATAAAATTTGTCCTTGGTTTTAACTTGAATCTGGTTAATTGCTCATTTGCATGTTGAAGTGCTTATTCACTGTTGTTTCTTGCTTATTATTTATATTAAGGCTTAGCTATAATCTGTTTTCCTTGAATCTTAGCTTAAATCAGTCCCTTTAGTATTAGAAAATGTCAGAAAGCCTCTTTAAGGGGTGTTTGGGTCAAGGATCCAAAACGGGTCAAAAGTGGTGTTAAACCACTTTGGGTCATTAGGACAGTTTTAACATTCAATTTTAAGATAATTAAGTAAGTTTTTAAAGTTTTTAAAAGTTAAAATATAGTTTTGAGGTTTTTCCTAAAAAGTAGTCTAAAAATGTTGTTGCTTAAGTACTAACTGTTCATTTTGATCAAGTTTTTAGAATGTTGATTATGCTTCCTTAAGTTCCCTAATGCAGTAGGAGATTAGTTATTTAAGTGTCCTTTTGTATTTTGCCATTAGTGTACCTCTGTCATTCATTTTTCTAGTCCTTAAAAGGTCAAAATTCAGCAGCCATATTAGATAAGCTCCATTAGTTTTAAGTCCTGATTTTTAGTGCATAAGCTCATTAGGTGTCCTTCTTTATCAGTCTCAGCTTATTTTAGGTTTTAAAGTGCCTTTACTAGCTTAAATGTAGCCTGCTAAAAGCTCATTTGTCTTTCAAATAAAAAAAGCACTCAGTAGGAGCTAAGTGTTATCAGCCATTTTCATTTGTCTTTTTCATAGCTCAGCTTATTTCAAACTTCTTTTTCTTTTTAGTTATTTGTAGCTTATTGGACAGGCTTTAAGCTAGTTCAAGCCCCATAGCCATAAGGTTTCATCTTGGTGCTTAAATTTAAGCCCAAAAGTGCGGTAATTTGTTGTTTTAGTTAACTAGTTTTGCCATATTTGCTTATTTGCTTTTCAATACTTATCAGTCTGTTTTCTTGGGTTTTTATTGCTCTTATGTGCTTATTGGATGTAGTTAATTATTTGTTTTTGCTTATTTCCTTTTATTCATGCTTTTTAGTCATTTTTCCTTTGCTTATTTGAGTCTATAAATGCTTAACAGCTTAGCTTTTTCCTTTCCTTAGTATTAAAACACCATTCTTTCAGTTTTAAATTGCTTATTTCTTAGCTTATTTTTGATTTTTTGTAAAAAGTCTTTTTTTTTAAACTTTGTTACCTAAGCTTATTCTACAAGTTTTTTTTTAAATGTTATCAAAAAAAAGGGAAGGCCATGGGGGTCGAACCCATGACCTCTCCCTTTATACCAAACGTCCCACACACACCACACACAAACCATCTCTGCCCTTGGGACTTTTCTCTCATAAGTCCTTCTCATTAATCTTTTATGCCTTGTTTGCCCTTTAAGCTATCAGCCCTTATTTGCTTATTTTGACTGCTTATTTGATTTGCTTTTTCAGCTTTCTTATTTTTCCTAGGTTTTAAATAGTTGAAATTAATTTTCTGAATTTTTTAAGATTTTTAATAATTAATTTAGTATTTTTAATCATTTATTTTCATTAAAATCGTATTTAATTCATAAAAAATAGAAAAATGATCAAAAAAAATATAATTCTTTTTTCAAAATTTTTTTTATCATTTAGGACCTAGGAAAAATAAATTTGCATTCGTAGGGTTAAAATTGTAAAATTTGATTTTTCAAAGAACGGGATAATCACTTTCGTTTTTGGTCTAGTTTTCTTTGTTCTTGCATTTTAGTCATTTAGGGTTAATTAAAAGTGAAATAATCATTTTAGGTTTAAATTTTGATAATTTAGGTTTTTAAGTTGTGTTTTTACGTTTCCGTTTTAGGTTTTAACTTAAATTGCTTTCGTTTTATGGTTTCTTTTACTTGTTTTTGCACTTTATTAGTAGAAATAGATTCCAAATTAAATCTTTGATTATTCAAGCATATATCCCAAACCGATTCTTGATTTTCAAATTCACGCCTCGACGGGAAACGACCCGGGAGATTTTTGATTTTACTTTGGTAAGACTTTCCAAATCCATTTTTTTGAACTAAATTAAACTGATTTAAGCTAAGGTTTTGAAAGGCAAGCTATAAACTAGAAACAAAAAACATAAATAAGTACTTTCCAAGAGATTATAAGCACTAATAACAAGCTAACTAAAAAAAAGCTCAAAATAGCTAAAAACAAGCCTAGTGATTAAAAACTTGAACAAAATGTTTCTACCCTACACATAAAGCATAATAAGCATAAATAAGACAAATAGAAACAGGTTAAAGCACTAAATAAGCAAATAGACAAAAAATAAGCAACTTGATAAGCAAAATCAGAAATTAGGCTAGAAAAGGTAAAATTTAGTAATACCTACATCCAAGCTAGAAGAACCAATAAGCTACACCTAAACTGATCCTAAGCTTATCCAATAAGCACTAAACCCAAGCTTAAAGCCATCCATTATTGCTTTAACATCCAAAATAAGCTGGAATTCCAATTCTTGCTTTAATGAAACAGTAAACTCATGCCTTATAATTTGTGGGTTTTAGGATTTGTAGTTTAGCTAAATCATTTAGATTTTGATTCAGGACATTTAGGAGTTGATATCATGCCCATTTGTGACTCAAAATGCAGTAGGTTATGTCTAGTTTAGGTAAGCTTTTGTCACTTAAATTTTGAGTTAAAACTGTTAAAGTTATCAAGCATATTTTTTTAAAGTCCCTTTTCATTTTTAAATTTCAGTTAGTCAAAATTGCTTTTATGATTTGAATTTTTTAGCACAAGCTCCTTGTATGTTTATCTTCATCTGTTTCAACTTGTCTTAGTTTTTAAAGTCTTTTCCTAGCTTAA
>BQNB010133895.1:0-18393 GCA_026074375.1 Tanacetum coccineum | reverse complement strand
ACTGGCCAAAACTTGACTTGGAGGTCGGCATTTATGAACAAAAGGAGTGACAGGACTATTTGGGTTACTAGTTTGACTAGCCTGTTCACGAGACAGTTCCTGTTGAGGAACAAACATAAGGGCGTTTAGCTTCTCATAGAAGCCATTCGCGGGTCGAACATGCCCTGGTTTTTTGTTCATCTTTTTCATGCTAACCACTTGGTGTACCAAGACCTCTTCACTATCCCATATACTAACGGGGTGGTGATTTGGATGCAAAAGGGTATCAGTATCATACAACACAGGTTGAGCACGCTTGGCCATATAACCTAGACCTGGGTTGCGAGTGCCTAGGAGGTCCTTGTGCAAGTCAGCGGTTGCTCGTTTTGGTTTCTTAAAAAGCATAGGAATAGTTTCTGTTGGCATGTTAAATCTTTGCAATATATCTCTTGCAACATTGTTAGCATTCTTAACACAAACGATTTATCAAAGATAACAATTGCTAGATCCTTTTTCTCAGATAAAATCTTTTCTTTTTCAGATTGTAAAAATGCAATTGACTTTTCTTTTCCTGAAAGAGTGGATTTAAGCAAATCGTTTTCTTGCACAAGTTCAGCGTTCCGCTTGTTTCGCTGAATCACTAGGGCTTGTTCCAGTCTAACTTTGTGTTCAAGATCAAGTTTGACCTTTTGGGTATCTAGACGATATATTTCTTGCTTGCATTGAGAAAGCTCATTTTTAGGTCTCACTTCTAAGTTTTTTCTTGGTTAACCTTAGCATGTCCGTCTAGTTGGGTTTGCAAGTCAGTTAAGATGGCAATCATAGAAACTTTATCAGATGTGTCAGCAGATACCTCAGTTGGAACATTTTGGGCTTCGATGTCAAGAAGATACTGATGATACGGGATCGTATTGTCATCAATTTCAGTCTCAGCATCGGAGTCTAAATGTTCTCCCTGGTGCATCTCCTGATTTTAACATGATAATCCACCATTATCAAAGATTTTGATTGTCATTGGAGTGTACCTCTTTGATTGATTTGTTGGTTGCACTAGTGGATGACAAAGTTGGCCATGAAACGCGACTGCAGGCATTGAGGCTTCATCCAAGTCTGAGTAATATGCATCCTCGTGTTGGTTGAAACATGTTTGTTGTAGTCGTGCCTGAGGTTGATCATAAGGTGCGGTACATTCCACATCAGCGAGGAATGCTTCAGCTTCAGCATCTAACACATAGCTTCAGCATCAAGAGTAGCTCCCTTTTCTTTTGCTTTCATGAGTAGCATCTTATCTTTGAAGTATTGAGAATCCTTCGCTCTCTTTGGTTCTTTGCACTGTCTTGCAACATGTCCTTCACCTCTGCAATTGTAATAGATCACCTTCTTGCCTTGAGCACCTATATTGCCAACATTACCTAGAGCTTTCCTCTTAACCGGTTTAGTAACAATCTGACCATCAAGCACCGTAGCATGAGTTATGGAGTTGGAAGAAGTCCGGAGCTGGTTGTTGGTTGGTGGAAACTGCTTTTGGAAACCACTTAAGAGATTAGCAATCTGAGTCATAGTGGCCATCAATACGTCATTCGAAGACTGAGCAGTAGGTTTAGAACTTGAAGTTAAGGGTGATGGAAGAGCAGGTGCGGATGTGGTGTGAGCAACATACGCCAGTGGATCAACAATACTTTTAGACTGCTCCTGTTTCTTGAGTGTCTTTTTGGCATGAGGCTCATATGCTTTGAGATGGGTATAAATTTGAACATAGCTCGTGGTAGAGATGTCCATGTTCTGCTTGACGTTAGTCACATATTTACCCCAATAAGCTGGAAGGTTGTTGACAAACTTGGTGTTCATCTGATGAGTTGGAATGTTGAGCTGAGTAATCTTCATGTCATTCACAAGCTTGTGGAAACGCACAAAGTAGTCATGAATTGATTCGTTTCCAATAGCACGAAAGCGTTCGTACTCATCAAACAGATCTTCCTTCCTTTGTTGAAGAGTCCTACCTGATCCTTGCATAAGCAACTCCACATTATCCCAAATCTCCTTTGCAGTGCTTGTTTGATTTAGGATGTTGAAGATGTGTCTGGGAAGACCTTGACTAAGAATGATTTCAGCTTGAGTATCAGCCATCTCAAGTTTGTTTTCCTCTTCATTGAATTCAGAATCAAGTTTCTTCCTCGGTGCGGGCACAACAGTAGAACCAGTAGGTGGAGGATCAGTGATCATAGGGTGAGGTGTAGGTCCATTCTGGATGGATTTCCATATCAGCTTGCCATTGGGTTTGCCTCGAATGTACCTGTGTATACGAATCTTCCATGATTCGTAATCATTTTCAACCAACATTGGTGGACGAGTATCGGTACCTGCTGCATTTGTTTCTTCATTGGATGCCATTTTAATTTAAGTATGAATGAACGGATCGCAAGTGATTGTTGATTTGTTTGATTTGTGTTTATGTTTTTGTTGTTGTTTGATTATTTAGTTCGGTTCAAGAGGGATAGCTTGTTCGGTTGTCTTGTTCGGTTGACCAAGTAAACACTCGTTCGGTTCTAGTGATTCTCACTCGTTCGATCCTTGGGCCGTGTGTTCGAGCTGGTTATAAAATTTCGGAACACTCTGAACAAATTTTTTTTTTTTTTTTTTTTTTTTGCTTGTTCGATCGATCCACTCGTTCGATCGTCTAGTTCGATCGTCTAAGTCTCCACTCGTTCGATCGTCTAGAACTCCACTCGTTTCGTTCTATCTCGTCTTCGTCCCTTGTTCGTTTGCTTTGTTCGATCGGTCCTCCTCGTTCGATCATCGTCTCTTTTTTCCACTCGTTCGATCGTCCTGGGTTTTCACTCTTCGATCGTACTCGTTCGATCGTCCTTGTTTTCCACTCTTCGATCGTCCTTGTTTTTTCCACTAGTTTCGATCGTCTACTGTTTCCACTCCGTTCGATCGTACCTTGTGTTCCACTCGTTCGATCGTCACTGTTTTCCACTCGTTCGATCGACAATAATTCCACTCGTTCGAACCTTACTTTTTTTAAAGAAAAAATTTTCTCCCTCGTATCGAATCGAAACATCTTGGAACTCGTTCTCGATCTTGCAATATTTCCACTCGTTCGATCAATCTTGAATTCCACTCGTTCGATCCAACTTTGTTCGAACGCTTCGTTTGATCGCTTGTTTCTTCCCTCGTTCGATCCCCTAAGTTTGAACTCGTTCGAACCAACCAAGACTTCCACTCGTTCGAACCTTGCTAGATTTCCCACTCGTTCGATCCCTTTATATTTCCCCTCGTTCGATGCCTGAAGACTTTGAACTCGTTCGATCGCCACGAGATTTCCACTAGATCGATACACAAAGACTCAACTCGTTCGATTGACTAGTTCGCTCCTTAGATCGATCGTCTAGTTCTCCCCTCGTTTCGGTTCTCTTGTGCGATTGGACTCTTTCGTAGTGAGCACAAAAAAAACTCGAATTTAAAGACCTCTTTTTTTTGCTAACAATACACTGAGCAACAATATGAACAAAAGAAATCACGAGATTCGTTGGATTGCTAACAAGATGGTTGAATGATAATTAGATTAAACATTAAACCATCTTTGAATCCTAAGAATCAAAGCAAACCTAATATTCAAAAACAAAAAACCCTTTTTTTCGATATCAATTGAAAAAAAAATACAAACCCAAATCATTACATCAATCTTGTAGCTCTGTACCAATTGTCGGATCCTTAGTCATTCCTGTATTAAGCATCAAGATCAGTGACACCAAAGATTAACATCAAAACTTTTGATTAAATGAAACAAAGAGTGGCTACAAACTCTATATGATGGAAAAATGAAAATGAGTAGCTAACCTAATTTTGACTAAACTAGGTGTATTTATACTAATAAGGATTTGCCTTTGAGGGCTTTCTTTTTAGGCTTTTTACATCTTGGCCCTTATACATAATAAACATTAAATAACATAGTCTTTCGAGCTAGACTTTTGTCTTGTAACTTCGAGTGACCGAAGCTTCTTTGTTTGGGTCCATTTATGAGATCCTAACAAAACCCTTAAAAGCTAAATCTAGCAACCCTAAACCACTAAACCTAATCCTAAAAAACATAAAAACCCTAAACCATAAACCCTAAACCCTAAATTCTAAACCTTAAACATTCAACCTTAAACCCTAAACCCTAAACCCTAAACCCTAAACCCTAAATCCTAAACCTTAAACCCTAAACCTTAAACCCTAAACCCTTGACCTTAACCCAAAACCTTAAAGCCTAAACCCTAAACCATAAAACCTTTACCCCAAACCTATGATCCTAAACCCTTAACCTAAACCTTAAACCCTAAACCTAAATCCTTTATACCCTAAATCCAAATACCCTAAACCCCTAAACAGAAACCTAAACCCTTAAAATAATATCTTAAACCCTAAATTTTAAAAATATCCCTAAATCCTAATCCCTAAACCTCATAAACCTTTAAACCCAAACCCTTACACTAACACTAAAACTTAAATCTTAAACCCTAAACCCTTAACCCTAAACCCTTAACCCTAAACCCTAAACCCTTAACCTAAAGCAAAAAACATTAAAACCAAAACTCTAAAGCCATAACATTTAAAACCCCTAAACCCTAAAACCCTAAATCCAAAAACCCTAAACCTAAACCCTAAACCATTAACCCTAAACCTAAACCTTTAAACCCTAAACCCTAAACCCTAAACCCTAAACCCTAAACCCTAAACCCTAAACCCTAAACCCTAAACCCTAAACCCTAAAACCTAAACCCTAAACCCTAAACCCTAAACCCTAACTTAAAACTAACCCTAAACACCTAACCTTAAACCTTAAACCCTAAACCTTAACCTTAATCCAAATACCCTAAAGCCTAAAACCTTTAAACCAAAAACCTTAACTCTGATAACTAAAATCCTAAACCCTAAATCCAAAACCCTAAACCCTATATTCTAAACCCTAAACCCTAAACCTTAAACCATAAACCCTAAACCCTATACCCAAAACCTTGAACACTAAACCCTAAACCCTAAACCCTAAACCCTAAACCTTAAACCCTAAACCTAATCCTTAAACCCTAAACACTAAACCTAAACCCGCATACCCCTAAAACCGTATACCCTAAACCTAAAACTTAAACTTAGACCTCAAAAACACTTATACACTAAACCCTAAAACATAAACCTATAAACCCTTAAACCGTATACCCTATAACCCGTGAACCACCTTAACAGATAAACCTAAACCTTAATCCTTATAACGCTATACCCAACCCTAAAACACTAAACCTTAAACTTTAAACCCTAAACCCTAAACATTAAACCTTAAACCCTAAACCTTAAACCCTAAACTCTAAACCATAACCTTAAACCCTAAACCCTAAACCCTAAACCCTAAACCTTAAACCTTAAACCCTAAACCCTTGACCTTAACCCAAAACACTAAAGCTTAATCTAATACCATTATACCCCCCTTAACCTAAGTCTATACATAACCTTAAACCCTTTACAGTTATAATCCCTTAACCCCTTAACCCCTAATCTTTTAACCCCAAATTCAGTTCCCGTAATCTTATACACCTTAAACCATAAATCCCGAAACCCTAATCCTATATAACCCTAAAGGCTAAATCCCTATAATACATGTAACCCTAAACCTTTACCCTTAATCCCTAAATGTCTTAAAACCCATAAACCCTTTAACCCTAAAAACGAAAATCTAAACCCTAAACCCTAAACCCTAAACCCTAAACTATAAACCATAAACCATAAACCCTAAATCCTAAAGCTTAAACCTTAAACCCTAAACCCTAAACCCTAAACCCTAAACCCTAAACCCTAAACCCTAAACCCTAAACCCTAAACCCTAAACCCTAAACCCTAAACCCTAAACCCTAAACCCTAAACCCTAAACCTTAAACCCTAAACCCTTAACCTTAACCCTAAACCCTAAAGTCTTAACTCTAAACCATAAACCTTTAACCCTAAACCTAAAATACTAAACCTTAAACCCTAAACCTTAAAAACTAAACACTAAACCTTAAACCCTAAAACCAAAACCCTAAACCCTAAACCTAAACCTTAAACCCTAAATCTTAAACCCTAAACCCTAAACCCTAAACCCTAAACCTTAAACCCTAAACCCAAAACCCTAAACCCTAAACCTTAAACCCTAAACCTTAAACCCTAAATCCTAAACCCTAAACCCTAAACCCTAAACCCTAAAACATAAACCCTAAACCCTAAACCCTAAACCCTAAACCATAAACCCTAAACCTTAAACCCTAAACATTGACCCTTATACCCGAACCTAAAACTTAACCTTTTTAAACCATAAACCCTTAAACTCTAAACCATAAATCTAAATCCTAAACCCTAAACCCTAAACCCTAAACCCTAAACCCTAAACCTTAAACCCTAAATTCTAAACGCTAAACCCTAAACGTTAAACCCTAAACCCTAAACCCTTAACCCTAAATTCTAAACCCTATCACCTTAAACCTAAACCCGAACAACCATAAAACCTCTAAACCTAAATTCTCATAAACCTTAAATCATTCAACCTTAAACCCTAAACCCTAAACCCTAAACCCTAAACCCTAAACCCTAAACCATAAACCCTAAACCCTAAACCCTAAACCCTAAACCTTAAACCCTAAACCCTTGACCTTAACCCAAAACCCTAAAGCCTAAACCCTAAACCATAAAACCTTAACCCTAAACCTAAAATCCTAAACCCTAAACCCTAAACCTTAAACCCTAAACCCTAAACCTTAAACCCTAAACCCAAAACCCTAAACCCTAAACCTAAACCCTAAACCCTAAATCTTAAACCCTAAACCCTAAATCCTAAACCCTAAACCCTAAACCCAAAACCCTATTACACTAAACACTAAAACTTAAATCCTAAACCCTAAACCATAAACCCTAAACCTAAAGCCAAAAAACATAAAACCAAAACTCTAAAGCCTAAACCCTAAACCCTAAATCAAAAACCCTAAACCCTAAACCATAAACCCTAAACCCTAAACCTTAAACCCTAAACTATAAACCTTAAACTTTAAACCCTAAACCCTAAACCCTAAACCTTAAACCCTAAACCCTAAACCTTAAACCCTAAACCCTAAACCCAAACCCTAAACCCTAAACCCTAACCCTAAACCCTAAACCTTAAACCTTTACCCCCTAAACCTTGACCCTTATCCAAAACCTAAAGCTAAACCTCTAAAACCATAAACCCTTAACCCTAAACCTAAAATCCTAAACCCTAAACCCTAAATCCTAAACCCTAAACCCTTAATTCTAAACCCTAAACTCTAAACCTTAAACCCTAAACCCTAAACCCTTTACCCAAAACCTTGAACACTAAACCCTAAACCCTAAACCCTAAACCCTAAAACTTAAACCCTAAACCTAATCCTTAAACCCTAAACTCTAAACCCTAAACCCCAAACCCTAAACCTTAATCCCTAAACCCTAAACCCTAAACCCTAAAACTTAAACCTTAGACCATAAACACTAAACACTAAACCCTAAACCCTAAACCCTAAACCCTAAACCCTGAACCCTAAATCATACGATTACTAATAAAAACAATGAGCTATTCTAAATATAAGAAAGCATGAGGTGACCGAGTCTTTTTCTTAATCCTAACATTAGTGCAAGCTTAAGTCACAAGAACGGGAAATTCTACTTCAATTTCAAGTTTGGTATATCGGGTTCACTCCATCAGTGGTCACTTCAAATAGCCTACATAAAGGGTGGTAAAGATAGTCAGAGAGAGTTAATGAGTAGAGATTTGATCAGCAGTTGATTCTTACAGGATTCATTTGGGTTAATTTTATTCTTCTCACAAGATTTCAAGTATATGTGCGTACAATGTGTTGCTGGTTCTGAGGTATCCAAACCAGCAAGGGGGAATGAGACATACATCTGAATGCTCAACGGGTACACGTGATGAACTTCATACCTTCTCCTTGTTTAAGGTTATTCCGGGAATACGAAAGTCATAACCGCAGAGAAAATCAGTGTTGCAACGTGTGGCTTTTGGTGTATTATTCCAACTACGTGGGGGAAGAGATGTAAGAAACAGTTTCTCTAATGATAAAAGAGGTACACTATTGTATGATGATTCCTCAATTAGTCATCATCCTGGAGGAAGAAATCTGTACATCCGGTACTTAGTTAATTTTTTATGTTACCGTTTTGAAGTTACCGTTTCGACTACATAGAGGGAGAAATTGCGTACACTCGGGACTTAATTAACTTTGGTGTAGCAATTCATATATGCACTTTCCTGGAGGGAGAAATGTATACATCAAGGACGCACAACAAGTTCACTTGATCGGGCTTTATAGAATATGTCGGATGTTAGTCCGCAGAGATGATTAGTGCTTCAACTTGTTATTTTGATGCTACAATTTCGACTTTATTAATGGGATAGAGTGTGTACTTCGGGTGCTTGGGCATCAGATGATGAGACTGGTGGCATCTCTTCAGCTACATGGGGGAAGAGTTTTTCCTGATACTTTTGGTATGCATTACTTCAGCTTTCAGCAGGAAGAAAAATGAGAAGAATTATTTAAGCGTGAGAGGATTCGTTGCTGATCCATTTGAATATACCCCTGAACTGATAATCAATATGCTTATTCTTAAAAGGAGCAGCATTATTTGATGTGGTGTGCTACTTATTCCGTTGTGCACTTAATTGTTCTAAGCTTGAAAGAAAGCAGTGAAACTGCTCAATAGATGATTGATCGTTTGGGGGGAAGCTATGAAAGTTTTTAAATAAAGAATAAGTGGCATGAATTTAGGGGAAGCTATTTCAGAAGCTTCTCCTTAACCAGAAGTGTATGGGTTACTCAGTTCATGCCTAGCACAGTATTTCTCCTACAAGGTACTACAAAGATGATTCTTAATGGAGTGCAGACTTGAAGTCAAATGAAAAGCAGATTCTAGAAAACTTCGACATGACCAAAAGTGCAGGAAAATGAAGTTTTTCAAGACTTGCAACTTATTCAAAAACTTCGAGATGACCAAAAGTGTATGAAGAAAGTTGTGCCTTCAAGTTGATCAAAGGCCACTAAAGACATCATCAGCATTGGAAGCTCCATGAAAGTGCTTGGTCTTAATTAAGTATGTACTTGTTAGAGGGGAAGCTATCAAAGGTTCAAGATGTGGATGCTCAAAATAAGTCGAATATTCAGGTGCCTCGAAAGCTTTGGTGGTGGAGCTTAAGAGTTGTTGACTACAGACTTCTACAACGAACTGAATGACATCTTCATTTCTGTATTCAGGTCCACAAGATTTTCCATTTTCATAAAACTTTTCATAAAACCAAGAAAAGAAAATACAAAAATATAAAACCTACAAAAACCATAAAAATCAAAAAATTGAAAATACCAAAAATATTTTTCACAGACATGTCTTTCTGAGTATCGATAACATTTACGGGAATCTAGAAATGTCATTCAATAATGACACGGGTCTTTAAATGAAGATCGAGCAGAAGTTCAAACAGTTTTTCAAAACATGTCTAAATGGTTTGCAGTTATTTCAGACTGCAACCCGGTCTTCAAAATGAGGAAAGCACGTCACCAAAAAGACGGCTGTTCCTAACAACGGGTGATTAAGTTCTCCCGGGCATGGATTACTTTATATCCATGCAACTCCGATTTAATGTACGCTTCAGTGCATTATTTCTTGATAAAGAAGAGAAGTCTTCTTTTTAACCAAATAATTTTTCTTCTATGATTCTTCAAAAATTATTTGTGTTAACCATGGTGGAAAAGGTGTTGTCTTTCAAAACTTAATATGTCATCTAAGTCTCTCATCAGAAAAAGATATTAAAAGAATTTTCTATCACTCAAACAATGTCTACAGCTCTTTAAATAGAAAATAGGACATTATTTGAGGGGGAGAAATGTGCTAATAATTCTTTCAAAATGATCTTTTTGAATAATCAAGGAGTTAACGGAAAAGGTTTGACAATAACTAATCATGATTTAAAGGGGAGTTAATTAATTTTAACTCATTTAGACTTTAGATGTTATGTGATTCAACCTTTAGGACTTAGAATGAGACATATGGCAATTAGGTACTTACTTTGTTTAACGTACATCAGAAAGGTCCTAGATTGCCATTGGCATAAGTTTTATAACCCGAACGATTTTTTCTCAAAATTATTGATTTCATAAATCAAGTTCGGGTTAATCATTTGAAAAGTGTTCTAATCAAATCAGAATCAATTTTCGACACTACAAACAGATTTTCAAGAAATCTCGATCACTCGAATAAATACAATAGATCTTTAAATGAATACGGGTCTTTGTTCTGAGGGGCGAGAAAGTGTTTTCAAATTATCTTCAACATGTCCCGGTAATTATATGGAAAAAAGTTTTAACTTAACAGACAATAATTTGAGGGGGAGTTTTAACTCCAAGGGCTTCATTTGTCATAAAGTTGATTAACTTACGAGGCTTAACTTTATAATTCTAAGGACTTAGTGCTTAGGCTTATAAACTACATTCTATCAATATTGCCAAACCTCATAGTTTTTTTAAATGGCTTATGGTTTGTTTGGAAATAACTATGTAGTTTTTTTGAAGCCTTGTGAAGTTGAAGATATGTTTTGATTTCGATTAGTATTATCCCCTATAAGTTATTCACTAAGCTTATTTTTTATTTCTCAAAGAGTAGAATTTCATTCGTCAAAGGAGGTTACACATAGGTTTGATAAGTTGATGCTACCTTTCAGATAGTCATTATCCTGCAGGAAGAAATGTTTACATCCAGGACTAGTTGATACTTAGGTATTATCATTTCAGCATATTTAGAGGAATAATTGTAACATCCTGAGGATTAGCTAACTTGGTTGTTTCAATTTATATCATCACTCATCAGGATCTAAATGACTTTGATTGTTATGGATTTCAATTATTTGTGTACTTCGAAATATTTGTTGTGTTTCTCAAGAAAGGATTGCTGGTTCGAGGGAAGCTAAGACAACTTCCATCTGGAGAGTATCGAGACAGACTACAGATTGCTAACATGGACAAACCTGACTTATGCCACTTTAGTTTGAATATTTCAGGTCCTGTCTCATACACAATCTTGTACATCAAATAAGTCTTTCTTTCTTTGTTAGGTGTTGGTAATCAGTGTTATGTGTCCGTTTAATGAAATTTTTCTTGAAGTTCTCGTTAAACTCCAACTAATTTATAAAAACTCATCATAACTGACACTAAATAGAGTCCCTCATTAATTGAGGCGTGAGCAATTATAGGTTCAATACCGGCTTCTGTATTTAATCAGACCACATTTTCTCCTAAATTTCTACATATTTAAATCAATTGAGATCCTATAATCTTCAAAGGGTTTGAAATTTTTTTACAGTGGGAGAGAATGTGATTTTAAATATTAAAACTGATTAAAGTGTGTGATCTATTAAGACCTCAGCAGTACTCCTCCCTCCATCTGCCAAAACAATTTTGATATCGACGCATATGTTGAAGGGGCGGCAGTTTCATAAAATAATCAAACAATCAAGATACAATGCTTTGATATCTATTTCACCAAAGTACCTTGATTGATTTTCAATGGTTTATGGCAAAATGATAGTACCGAAAGACCGACCCCTATAATTTTACTTTATCGGAGTTATAAGGATGGTATGGTTTGGTACATGTTCCCACGATCACCTTAGCAAGGAAGGGATCCTACCAGGGACAATCCATAGTTAGTGTAAAGATGTCCTTAGTTTGATTACAAAAGGAAGTTCTGTGAGAATAAGGGAATAGTACGTACATGAGATAGAGACTCAGTACTAGAATAAAACCCAACAAGCGTAATAGTAATGGAAGTCTTGGTAAGCACCTAAAGGGTTTGAAGATGAACAAGAATGTTAAGATATAAGGGTGAAGAAAGAGCCCTCTTAAACATTAGGCAAAAAACCGGGGTCACTAACTATGTTGTCAGAATCACATGGTTGATTGCTGACATTGAAGAAAAATATCATGGCCAGTGATCTCTGCACAACCCTCCAAGCCACTCAAGATCCCTAAAGGATTCATTGTTTCATTTCTCATGGAGATTAATACATTTCTATCGTCTCTCTCACTCCGAGCTAGATCGATATTGAAAAGGTGGCAGTCCGCTCCAGCCTCCGACTACCAAAAACCAAAAATGCACTATTGAGTCTAGAGCCATGAGATCATCCAAAAATCTCGTTAGGACACTAATCCATATTGTGCTTGTTTCTCACACACTGTGACAACAAGTAAAGATTTTAAGAGTCCTTCGCATTATCCTCGTGGTATTGCCAGAACAATCCCGAGTAATACGAAAAGTTGTTCAAATGAAGATGGAATTCCTCTCTGAATCCAACATTAAACAAGCTCTTGGTAGGTGACATGTGAGATCCTCTTGAGGATCAAGCTTGTGACAAATGGAAATGAAATGATGGTGCGTTCCGTATGAATCAAACTGTGTTCAGGAAGTGAATTGACGAGTAGTTTTTTTTGAAAAAAACCCCCCACCACTCCCCCCCCCCCCCACCGGTTCGATGTGTTCAACAACTGAATTTTCTAGCACATTGAATGTGTATATCTTTCAAAACAAAGTGTTTCTGATGAAAATTGATCTTTAGAGTATAAAACTCTCGATGTGTCACAAAACTCTTTCTAGAGTAACACGCGACTGATTTTTAAATCAATTTCTCATTAATCAGTGGGTTTTAATCCACTGGTTCACTCATTCTATGCTTTGTCTACTTTGAGATGCTCCGGTTTGAGAACGGCTAGCGCAGCTGCGAAACCCTGTCAAGGAGATTCTTTGGAATTCTACTGATCACAGGCAATATTTTATACTGACAAACACGGGGAACCGTGGGTTCTTGCAACTTATTCAACGAAAAGTGAACAAAAGACACTTTCATCGTGTTTATTACTAGCATATACTTGCAGGAATCCCAATGGTAGCAGCTGCGGGACAAACACATGTCAATTCACAACCCCATGCTCACACTTTATATTCCTAATCAAAGACATCATGATAGCTGAAAGACTCACAACACAGCTTTCGCTACTTGAAATGCTTGTATCCATGATCCAGAAAAGTGTGAGCATGCGGTCCTCGAATGGTCACATATCATATGGAGGCAATACTTCACAACAAGGATGATTAAGAGATTTACATGTGGCTGATGATCTTCAAGAAGCTCAAAGCATCACACAAGTCTAGCGAACAAAGCTCAAGACCACTACAAGATGTACTATGATGTTAAGAGTAAAGTGTAACTTCATTTCTCATTTCGTGTCATTGTATGCACTTCTATTAATGATCACTTTTATTTTGGCCCGTGACGCATTTACTTTTCAATATTTACTTTTAAGCTAAATTCGCCCGTTTGACTAGAAATAATCAATTAATGCAAACGGTCATCAAAAAAAATTAAGGTTTACATCAACCAAGTAAGAAATAATTATTAAGAAGATAATTATGTACTTTGCGTATTTTATTTCTATTGGTCACGTAAAAGGGTTACGTTTCGCGATAAAATACATTTGGACACACCCCGGAAATACCTAGACTTACCCAGACTTAAACCAATAACCACATTTGTAACCTTAACATAAAATTAAATGAATTGATGTGTTAAATACCCTAAGGGCTGGTTACAAACACACAAATAAACTAGAAATCCTCCTAACATCTCTTCAAAGTACTAGTACATCCTAAAACTAATTAAGATGTGTACTTTTGGTTTCCTACCTAGCAAATCCACAATGGTTAATACTCATTTGTGTCTCCCTTGCCTTGGTTAACCGCGGCATATGCATGTATATGCACAAATCTTTGAGATTTTCCTAATCTAACTCAATCTTGTACATCATGCAAGTCATTAAGAGTGGTACTTGAGTGGTTTAGCCTAAAACCATGAGTGAGTAACTAGAAACACTAAAAACCACCTCATGGAGCTCGTTTATAGTTAAGTAAGGACCAAGAAGAGTTAACTAGCCTATTGCCTATAAATACTAACATAAACTCACCCTATTACACTCTTAAAAACACAATCACTTGAACCATAAACACCTATACTCTCCACCTTGTTTCTCTACTTATTCGGGTCATAAACTCACCCACATACTTTGTGATAAGTGTAGAATAACACATATCCATTTGTACCTAAAATAACCCAAATAAGCCCAAAACAAACCAAAAGTGGCAAAAATATGCTTGTATTTGTGTTTTGTGTGTGCATGTACGGATATATCAAAAATCACAAGAAAACAGTCAAAAGCGGGCAAACACGGACACGAGAATCAGAAGAGTACAGAAGAGTGAACAAAAGCCAAAGCCTCAATCAAAAAAAGCCAAGAAAAGTCAAATATCAGTCAAAGATGGTCAAACTAAGTCAAACACAAAAGGAAAAATCCTAAATATATTTCACTTTGGTCCCTCAACTCTCACAAAAGCCCAAAACCCTAGCCCACTTCTCTTTTCCATAAACCACAAGGGCTAAACTTGCAATTTTCGAATGATATTTATAATTAGAAAAGGGAAAAGAAATGAGAGGGGCTAGTATTGTCAATAGGGTAAAGATTCAACTGAAAATTACCCAACTCAGTTAAAAAAAAGCCGCCAAATGCCCAAGTTACTGTTCATCGTCTTCCCAAACGTGCCCTTAACTCAAAACAAAGGGGTTTTCACAATTAGAGGGTACAAAGGAAAATTTAGGTGTCCAAGTACACCTTGGCAGTAAGAAACATCACTCACCATCTCTGATTGGTCCAATCCCTAAGAAGAATGCACGTCATGGAGAAAGCACAAATTTATGTGGGTTTTGTGCTAAAACACTCACAAAAGAAGCACAATGACATCCAAAAGGGAATGACACGCTGGCAATCTTCAGGTGTCCACACAATGATCAAACGGCCATAATTAAAGCTCAAATGATTGAAGAAATGATTGGCTGAGATTGAAAGATTGGAGAGCAGGGCAAGAGATCCTAGAAGCTTCTTTCAGCACCTATAAATAGGCCTCACCTCTCACACACACGAGGGAGAGAGTTTTTTTTAGTAATTTTTAGTTTAGCTTAATTTCGTATTTTTACTTAAATGTAATTTTCCTTAAATGATTTGTATTTCCTTTTAAGTAATGTAATCAGTTTTTCTTAAATTAATGAAATTCAGTTTTTAGTATTTTAAATCTAAGCTCTCATTTAAAGTCATAAGCGTCTCTCATTAAGCAAAATTGTCAGTTTGCTTAATAGCTCTAATACGTCTTAAGCTTATTACGGAGCCTGAAATTATAATTAAATCATACCTAAGCCTTGAAAATCTAGTTTTGAACAATCTATATATTACCTTTGCATTTGGATTGGAAAGCTTATGGAAGGAGAACCAAACATGGAAGGGTTCTCAAGGACTTAAACTAGCTTATTTAATAAGCTAGGGAGGTTTTAGCCGCCATTATTGGTCCTTTTGTTTAGCTAAAGGTTCAAGTAAGTTTCTCTTTTCATTTTTCTCTAATTTCAGTTTAAATTGCTTAGTTATAGTTTATATGCTTAATATTGTTTATTTGCTTAATCTCTTTGCTTATTAGTGCTTATTTGAGTTCTATCTAGCTAAATCATCATAGTTGTTTATCTATTTTCAATTTTAATTAGTTTAAATCATAGTATTTCATATAAATGTCTTAAAAACCTCTAAAAAAACCAAAAATATAGTAAAATAGCTTAAGTCTTAGATTATTGCTTATTTAGTTGTTAAGTCATGCTTATTAAAGTAGTTTTAATCTGTTAATTGTCTGGTATTAAGCACTTGTTTACTAGATTTCAAATTTAGTAGCTTAATCATAACTGTCTTAGTCTTAAAGGGGTGTTTGGTTTAAGCTATTTTGATCTCCCAAAGTCAAAGTGAGTTTTTGAAATTGTTTAAGTCAACTTAGATTTGATTTAAAATCATTAGGCAAAGAGTTTTCAAAAGTTAATTTTCATTTTTCAAAAAGTTATGACTTATTATAATGGTTCCAGCACCAGGACATTCTTGTCTAGACTTTTGGCTGAGGAGGGAATTATTGATATATCCCTCCAAAGGCTTAGATTTTGCTTGGACTTTGTTTAAACACTCTATTTGAGTGTGTTTTAGTGCAGTGTTTGTTTCCTTAGGAAACCTGCATTTTCATTTTGCACTTGTGCAAAAGTGCACCAGTACTAACATTAAGCTAGTACTGCTACCAATACTAACAAAAGTTAGTACTGCTAGCTTAGATTCTCTAGCTAGGAATCATAGGTTTTTTTGGTTCTTAAATTCAAGCAGGATTAGTTTAGTAATAGCTTATTAAAATTTTAGTTCGTTTACACTTTCTAGGCTTATTTCTTAGCTTAAATCTTGCGTCTTGATTTTGTCCAAAAGTGCACCAGTATAACTAAAAAAAAAGTGTAGTTCTGCTGTCACTAGTTAGTACTGCTACCTTTGGCTTAATTTTTAGTTGAGTAAAAGTAGGATTTAGGTTTTTAAATTCAAGTTAGAAGTAATCTAGATATAGCTTGATATAGTTTAGGATTTAGTTTTCATTTTACTGCTTATTTTCTTAGCCATTTCAGCTGTTTAAAAAAGGAATTCTGCATCAGCAGTACTAAGTTAGTTAGTACTGCTGATATTCAAATCTCAATTTAAGCCAGTAATTGTAGGATTTAATAGCTTATCTTTTAGCATTTTAAAGTCTAGTTATAGCTTAATATAGAATAAGTCTTAGATTACATTTTCTAGCTTATTTTCCTAGCTTATTTTGCTGTCAAAAGTAACTAAAAAACCAAAAACAGTACTTAGAAATTTTAAGGTTTTAATTTGTTAATTTAGCTTATGGGTCTAGATTTTATAGCTTAATTAGATAGATTATAAGTAGTTTCATAAGTCCTTAAAGTTTTAGAGTCTAGTTTAGCTTTTTAAGGTTTTTAGCTTAATTAGATTTTGTGCTATCTTGCTTATTTTCTGAGTTTGCTTAGTTCATGCTCAATTTTAGTTGTTTAAAAGTACTTCTAGCTTAGATTTCTTTGCATTTTTAGAATAGGAACGCCACATCATAAGCTTCCTAGGAACTCTTTACTTAACCAGTTTGCTACATTAGCTCATCCATTCACATAACACACAATCAAATACTAGTACACATTTTCATTTCCTTTTTCTATAAAAAGCCGTAGCTTAATAAGCTCAATTTAGGGCTTATTCGTTAAGCATTTTGGTTTTTCTTATTTTTCTTATAATCCTGCTAGTGTTTAGGACTTTTCCTGAATTTTTCAGATTTTTCTAGCTTTTATTTTATTTTTAATCATTTTTCGAAAGGTAAAATCTTATAAAATACATAAAAAATAGAAAAAAGTTTCAGAAAAATACAAAAAAATAGTTTTTAGTTTTATAAAAAATAGCTTTAGGTTTACATCCAGAAAAATCATTTTTACACTTTTTAGATCTTAAATTTCATTTTTGAGCTTTTATTTTAAATTTTAAAAATAGGATTTTAATAATAAAAATAGTTAAAAATAGTTTTCTTTGCTTTTATAATATTTTAGACTTTTCTAAGCTTAAAAATCATTTTTCCAAATTTTTAGAACTTAATTTGCTATTTTTTAAGATTTAATTAGATTAAATTAGTTTTTAATTCATAATAAATTCAAAAATAATCAAAAAAAAATGTTTTTCTTTTTCCTAAAATTTTCTTTTGTCCTATCTTAGGTTTAGAAATTTAGTTTGCATTTTTAGGGTTTAATTTTAGTAGGCTTGCTTAATTGTCACGTTTTATTTGTTTCCGTATTAGTTTAATTGTTTTTAATTGTCCATTTTAATTGTTGCTTTAGATAATCAAATCATCTATTTGCTCATTCAAATCAGAATCCAAATTTAAACGAGGTTTCAATTTCACTAGTCGTTGGGAAAACGACCCGGGTGATCATACTTACCCGGTTAAATATACGTATTATATATATATCTTTGTGAGTGGAATTGCCCAAGGGATACTTGGGGATTTCCTTAATTTCTCTATAAGTATATTATTTTATATGTATGTAAAACTGCTATCAAGTTTTTGGCGCCGTTGCCGGGGACTAGTGTTTAAGATTCCTTCGTTTTGTGTTTGTTGATTTGGTTTGAAGATCCTTTCACCCTCGAAAGTTTCATTTTTGTTTTATAATTCAAAAATCCAAAAAAAAAATATAAAATATAAAAAGTAAAAAATATTTTCATTTTCTTTTTAGTATAAGTAAAAGATAAAAAAAATAGAAAAAAATCAAAAATAAAAAAATCTTCCTTTTTAATTAAAGAAATAAAAAATCACCAATTGTTAAAAATACCAAAATATAACATTCTCAACGGAGGTGTTATCATTTCAATTTCCGGTGAACTTGTTGGTTCCCAAATCGTA
>BQNB010133894.1:0-16441 GCA_026074375.1 Tanacetum coccineum | reverse complement strand
TTTAATATTTTTCAAATTAGTTTTTATAAAATTAGGTTTTAAGATTTAATTGATAAAATTAGGGTTCAATTAGTTTATAAAAATTGGGCATTTTTATTCCATTAATTTTCTGCACCTTTTTAGTAGATAAAAAGCATTTTTCTTTATTTTTCCAGTTAAATTTGTATTTTCTAGAAATTAAAATAGATTTTAGGTAATTTCTTTTTCTTAAAAAATTCATAGAAAATAGAAAAATAGTTGGAAAATTTTAATTCTTTTTGTAATAATTTTCTTTTTAATTCTAGTATTTTTGAAAAATAAAAATAGAATTTTAGTGTTAATTTTTAGAAAAAGTTTATTTTTAGTAATTCATTTTTCTTTAAAAATTCATAAAAAATTCAAAAATAGTTAAAAAATTCTAATTCTTTTTCCTAAAATTTTCTTTTTAAATTTGTGATTTTTAGGTATAAAATTTGTTAAAAGTAGTGCCTTAGATTTTAAATTTCAGTTTTAGCTCACGTTTTTAATTTTCGTGCATTAAAATTTTGTACTAGTTAATTGTTTTTAGTTTGAGCTATTATATTTGTAGTGTAATCCAAAGTTCAAAAATCCTTTATCATTCTTAACTCGAATCCGAATTATTCCCGAATCTCAATTCACGATTTCGTTGGGACACGACCCGAGAAGAAAATACTTCCCGGTTAAAAATATACGTATTGTGTTTTCTTTAGTGAGATTTTACCTTTTTATTTCTCTTGTTTGAGAAGTAATTTGGAAAGAATTTTCACGGGATTAATACTATATATATATAAATTTGACTAGTGCTTATACACGCAACCATGCCCATACGGAACTTTCGCGTACTGTCGTATGCCATTCGGTTTGTGCAATGCACCCAGAACTTTCCAACGTTGTATGATGGCCATTTTTCACGACATGATAGAAAAAACGATGGAAGTTTTTATGGACGATTTTTTAGTTCCATAAAAAAGAAATAAAATTCACAAATTGGTAAAATACCAAAATATAATATTCGCAACAGAGGTATTAAATCATAATAACTTCCGGGAAACTTGTTGGTTCCCACTCGAACAAAAGGATTTAAAAACTTGCCTTTTGTGTCACTGGGCGAGGTATCGTTCACCTTTGAAAGTTTAAACAAACTATAAGATGTTATAAGGAGGGGTTGTCCCAATTAACGACAACCCTAAAGAGAAATAGCTTCGCGCTACCCTCTCCTCCCGCTCCTTTGTGAGATTTTTCTTTCGAAAAGCAAGCCGTGAAGCTTGCTGACTATCAGTTTAAGTTTGTTTTATTCATTTTGTCCGTTAAAATAAATTGTTGAATTAATGGAAAAATCTAAAATAATCTCCTTTTCCTTCGTATTATTTAATTCTTTTCTTAACTCTTTATGTAATTCTTATTGACGTCATTCGATATCGTTTGAATCCTATTTACACGATTAAAGAATTCGCGACTTTTTATTTTGTTTTTTGTGAGTTAGTGTACACTGCAGACTTTGTTGTTGCAAAAAAAGGGTCTTGAAGACAAATTCTTGTTTCCTAAAAATGTGGCAAGGTGTGCAAAGTGTGGAACCCCGGTTGATGGCCCGAATTGTCAAGGATGTGCTCTTTTACGAAAGAAATTTAAGGAAGATTTGTTTACATATTATGTGGAAAATGAATTTTTCTTCGTAGACCTACAGAGATACTTCCAGAATCATCGCCGAAGACAATACCAACGGTGTTATATGCCCTCAAGAGCATTAGTTTGTAATCAGGACCCCGTTGAAAAGTCCTCACTAAGTCCTCTACACATTGACCATTGTTGTCCACGAGTGGCTGTGATTCGTTAGATGTAATCTTTTGTCGGAAAATGAACTTGTAAGTCTGTGGGCAAGGTGGGGGGGGGGCTCATTACTGTTATAATGCCCCCCGAGAGTCCGATGTATCCTAATAATCCGGACCATGCAAAAATCAAACCATTGAATGAGCCCCTAACAAAACGTGCAAAGTTTGCAACAACAATGTCTTCTTGGTACATGCCAAAAATGTGGTTGTAATGAATACAATGGAGTTTGTTTTTATTGTACTATTGGAAACGGAACACCAAGCAACTTTTCAACTCCATACTTTTCTAACGATTCTCCAAGTGTTGCAAACCATCCTCCACAATCCCAATACGTACCATACTCTCGTGAGTTATGTGGGAACGATTCTCATTACGGTTACGATTGTCCACCTCAAGTCCCGTTTGTCTACAATCAGGACCCATGTTTCAATCAACACTTTGATTATTTTCCACAAACTTCACCGAGTTTTCCACAACAATATCTTTGTTGTGAAAATTGCGGGGGTCCTCATGAAACCTTCCAATGTCAACCAATGAATGAAGATTATTATCATGAGCAAAATTCTTGCTATGATTCAAATTCTTTTGGTTTTGACCAAGTTCAACCCCCGCAATGTACCGTCAATCATCCAATCTTCAATTCCCAAAATGAGCTTCTCAATTCTAGTAATAAGCTTATGGAACAAATGACTACCTTATGTGATTTGGTTGGTCAAGCCATACAAAAGAAGGAAGAAGAAAAGCGAATCGTGGAAGAGCAAGCGGCTGAAGATCGATATTGGAAGATTCCCATTTGCTACGATGATGACGAAGACGATACCATTGCAATCACACCCGTTTTACCAATCGAGGAACCCGATAACTCTCTAATCCTAAGTATAGGGGACCGAGCAATCTGACACTATTCCAGCAACGGAATCAGACGAAGTAATAAAGTCTAGTATTGAGAACCTTGTCCCAATCCCAAGTGAGTCCGAGGGTATTCCCGACCAAATGTGTGATGTGCCTCTTTGTGAAAATACCACCCCTCTTAATGCTCTCAATGAACATTCTGAGATTGTTGTCAATTCTGACGATGATAATTCTTCGAGTGATGACGATTCTCCCTACGGTGAGGATATCGAGTATGTCGATGCATCACCTCCCGATGTTGAGATCGTCAGCTTAGAGGTGTTAGGTTGAGATTAGGTTTGACCCAGAATAGTTGAAAGGATTGATGATGATATTCTTTCAACAATCAAAGACGATACCCTTCGTGAAAAATTGTTGAATGTCAATCTTCTTATTGCTAAGATCGATTCATTAAGAGATAATCCTACTCCATCTTCCGAAGTTGTGATCAAGTCTACCTCCACATTTCCTAATCTTTTCTTGGAGGAGACTAACACCTTTGATAATTCTTCGCCCGAAGCTGAAACTTTCTGCTTTGATTTGGAAGAGATTAGTAGTGGCAGTACCACTACCCGTTCTGATTATTCTCTTCCGGATTATGAAGCTTTCTATTCTGATGACGATCATATTAAAGAAAAGAATAGTGGCCATTGACCGACTACTCATGTTGATTTTCTCAATAATGATTCTTTTATCTTTGAACATTGCATAATCAAGTTTTTTTTGTGTTTTAGGTGAGTTGATGAGTAGGTATATTCCTCCTGTCGATAGGAGTGACCTTTATCATGAGGAGTTCGCCGATGAACTCACTCACATCATGTCTCTTCCGAATCTTGAATGTTTCAAATTTAAGATTGAGCCCGATCCGGGAGATTTGACTTCTATTGACCTCGGGATTCGTAAGAATGCTTCTACGACTAATGTGAATGTACCACTTGAGGATGACCAATCTTCTCTCTTCGCTTATGTTGTATGGATCTTTTCCTTAGCTTTTCCCTCACGTATCCCCCGTTGTCCCATCCATATCTTCTCTCCACCGGGAATGAAGATACCATTTTTGACCCCGGCATTTCCATTTGATCATTCTTTTATGCCGGATGTATCTCATCGGAGTGGAACTTTCATGAAATTCAATGTTTATCCAAACCACTTGAATGAAAGTCCGATGATGATTTTATCTTCCACTTGCTCCCCCATGGACCAATGAATTCGGGGTCGAGTCGAGCTTGTGACTCGGTTAACAAAAACAAGGCGCTTCGTGGGTGGCAACCCATGCTTATCCAGTCTATCTTCTTTCTTTATGCTAATAAGTGTTTTGTGTTGTGATGAGGCTCGCCTCTACCATTTCCCGTGTTTTGTCCATGTTTTGTGTGCTTTGTATTGTATGTCCAGGATTTCCCGGATTGTGAAGACTCTCGTGCCTCGGGTCAGTATCTACAAAGAGTTTTCACATCCTCAGCTTACAGTTTTGGAGGAATCGTAATCCAAATCTAATCGACTAACGTTTATCTTTTGGCACACTTTTAAAAACGCCTTAGATTTGCGTATGGAACCCCTTTGAAACAACGAGGACGAGTTTAAGTTCTATATGGGGGGGCTATCTTATCGATTTGATTTTGACCTGCAGTCTTGTTATATCTACGCAATCACCGTTTTTGTAACCACCAAATTTTGCAAAATACCAAAAAATTGAAATTTTTTAAAAAATCTTCACAAATAAATAAGTGTTTTGTCACAGTTTTGACATTCCTAATGGGTAGAATGAGAATAATTTTTGACTCTGATCGAGGCGAGTTGAGCCCTATCGTAGCAAGTTCCTCAACTTACCGCTTGTAGGCTAAGCTTTCAAACGAATTGATTGCTACGAATTTTAATAAGGTGAAGAACAAGAGAGATAAGTTAAATATAAGTTTATGTGCTGAGCAAGATTTCTACTAAAACTTATATGAGTAACTTGTGGCATTTCCTCCATTAGCTTCTAAATCCACCTAATTCATAACTGCTCAATCAATTCCACTAATTAATCAGATTTTTTAGAAAAAGCTTAATTTGTAACTTGATTCTTTCAAAACTAGAGTTTTTCTGTTCTTAGTAATATGAAAGTTAAAATGCCAAAGAAGCATGAATAAAGTATTAATGCAAAAAGCATGAATAATTGAAATTGATGCCAATATAGCATACTTGATTATATGGTAAACACGTAAAAGATGTGTCGTGATATCCCACTCCGCTAACAACGAGGTGGGGGTTCAAACTAAGACATCTTTTACTTCTAAGGATTTGGTGTGTTGTGATATCTCACCAGGAAGCGAGGTCTAGGTGAGGGTTCAAACTAAGACACTTATCCTTAGCCATATTAGGAAGAAGGTGTTGATGTATTTCTCCCAGCTACGCTAGCAACGGGGTGTGGTTTTTCCAAACCTGAAGAACCACCGGTTTTGTTAGTTGTGATATCCTACTAGGGAGCGAGGCCTAGGTAGGTGTTCAAACTAAGCAACGCATTCCTAGCTCTAAGAACTTATGATTATAATGAAAATGTTGCAAAAAGTTCTACAGTTAAAATCTTGAATCTTTAAAACAAGTACAAGTCCTAATAAGGGTTGTTTTGCTATATTGAGTCATGGATTCATTCTGAATTACGACTATGGAAATAAGGTTGATCTATGGTTGGAGTTGAAATGAGTACACACATTTAAATCATAAATTCATGTTTGGAGATAAAAGTTCACAAGTCATAGTATAAGTGCTTAGCATTTAGACTTATATTAACAAATGATCTTTGTTTTATTTGCTTGGTTTTGGAACTAGTAAAAAATTGGGGGACGATGAATTTAATATCCGTCAAGGCACATCCTTAGATTACTCAATGGCGTTTCTCATACTAAGATCTCAATGTTTATATAGATAACGGAAGCAGAACAGGACGTCGAGAAAAAAAAAATGGTGAAACGGACTTTAGTCCGAAAGCTTTTGGGAATCTTTTTCCCCGTTGACAAACACTTAGCTATATTTTTCGAGGTTTATATTCACGGTGGGATTGAGATTCTAGTTTTCCGAAAAGTTTACTCAAACAATGCGATGAGGATACGGCAATACCTTAGTATGGGGATTGTGGTATGTGTTTTAAATTAACACAACCTTTTACCAATAAAAATGAGCTAAAATACCAAAAACGGACTTAAAATGCCAAATATACGCTTGTTTTGCTAATTGTATTGTGCAGGAACGGATATTTAAGAAAAGGACGAAAAACAAAGCCAAAACGACAAAACCGGACTCGGATTGGAAAAGCCTGAAAAAGTCAACAAAAAGTCAACCCAAGTCAACCCCGAAGCCAAAAGTCAAGAAAAATAAGTTTAAGGACTAAACTTGTTAAGCCCCTAAACTTATTTAAAGAGAAAAAAGAAGAAAAAGAAGAGAAGGGTGAAAACTGTCAATGAGGGAAAGTTTTTACAACTCCAAGTGTCAGCAGCTGCCAAAAGCCTAAACGTCAACAAACCATAAGGACGAGTGGTGCAATTGTTTGTTTATAACTTTTGGGGACTTAATTTGCAAGTCCCCAAAACTATAACAACACAAGGACGGTGGTGCAAAGAACTTACACACACCTTGAGGACTCAGAAAGTGAAACAGAGGAAAGAAAGAAAATGAAAAAAAAAGGATAGATGAAAGAAAAAAGAAAAATGAAAAAAACTATGAAAAATAAAAAAAACAAGAAAAAGAGAAAAGAGAATGGAGAAAGAAGAAGGATGTGTGGAAAGTGAGGAACAGAAGAGAATAAGAAAAGAAAGGAAATGTAAGAAATCCCGCAAAACCTTTTACCCTGCTTATCACCCAACCACTGTCATAACCAATTTTCCAATTTCCCGCCATAACCAAAACCCAAAAAACCTGTTTACCTTTTCCCTCTCCCCAAAACACTCAACCCCCAACATTTTACCCTGCAACTCCCATTACACAAGGGACAAACCCCATAAACCCTCCCCCATCACATGATGCCTTGCCACTGTGGCAATCCTAAGTTGCTTAAATTAAATTAATGGGTTAGAGGAAGATTATTTTGGTCTTCTAAGATTTTCGATGCTAGGAATGATGTTTGTTTTGCTCTCAACAACACAAACACAACAAACACAAGCTAAGAAAGACTTCCCAGCTTATAAAAGAAGAAGAAGACAGAGTAGCTAGCTAGTTAATTGTTTTTAAAGAGTCGAGTTTTATTTTTGTTATTTTCTCTTTTTTCAAAGTTACGTTCACTTTGTCAAATTTAAGTTCTTTTTAATTCTGTCAATTCATTTGAAACTTCCTGTTTTCTTCTATTAATACTTTACATTCTTAAGCAATAATATGCAATTTTATTTGTGGTTAGTTCCTCAAGTTATATGTTTTAAGCTGTTTTAAGTAATAAGCTTTGTAATAACTAAATTAAGCTTATTTGTTTCCTTATGCTCTAAAGTTTGTTCAAAAATATGTTGAAAATTCTTTTTAAAACATCCTGTTTAGTCAATTTTTATTTGTACTCTATTCATTTGAGTTAAAGTGATAGAATTTGGAACCAATATGAAGAATAAGCACAAAGAGCTTATTGAGCTTTTTAAGCTGGTTAAGAGGCTAAGGTAGCCGTAGGGTGACTTGATTTAAGGCTGCTCATTCAGAAAGAGCAGCCTAGTAGCCTGAGACTACAAAGTCAAGGTTTCAATTCTTATTTTCAATTTAGTATAAATTTAGCTTAATTAGACTTGCTTATTGCTTTCATTTGTTTTCATATATGCTTAATCATGTTTGATTAGTTGTCTTTTACCTGTTGTGAGTTTTCATTGCTTAGTATTGTTGAATTTTGATTGCTAAAAGATACTGTCTTTAATAGTGTAAGCTAGGTGAATTAACTAGCTTATTACTACTTATAAGCAGTAGTTTTTTAGTGATCATCATAGCTTAAGTAGGTAAATTCTAGTGTGATTATCTATAAAGAATTAGCTTGTATTAAAAGGTTTAATATAGTTTTTTAAGTAAATAAGTTATGGACAGTTTGAGATAATGGAGTGGGTTTAGGATAATGCATATTTTGACCTCTAAAGTCAACAAGTCAGTATCAAAGCACTTTGCAAGTTTGTGTTTAGTCATATTAACAAGTTTTAAATAGGATTTAAGAGTTAGTTAGTAGAATTTCAAAGTTTTAAGTTTAAAAAGCTTGAATTTGCACCAGGGCAGTTTTGAAGGTGCAAATGATTTTAGAATTTGTGTTTCACACTTTCATTGTTCAAGTATTGCCAATGTAGACTTAGATACATTTAGTAAAGTGATTTATAAGTTCTAACTCTTTAATTTTAGCCTGCACTTTAGAATTTTATTACCAAACATATCAAGCATTGTGCAAGGTTTTAACAACAGTTAGTACTGTTGTTTGAATCACCATTTTTTCTAGTAACTTTTTAGCTTAGTAATTAGGAATAAGAAATTTTGATTTTAAGATTTTCCATAGTTCTCCATTAGTTTATATAGATAAGCTTTTAACTTTCACTTTTAATCTCTTATATAGCTTATTTGAACCTGCAAAAGTAGATTACGCAGCAAATTAAGAATAATAGCTAATTCCCTCTTAGAATTTTCTTTCTAGTTTGTAATTGTTAAAAACCTTTTTATCTAAGGTAAATCCAATATTCTTAGGTATTTATTTCCAAAATTTGTGGTTTCTAAAATTTAGTTTTAAGCTGTTAGCTTATAGGAAAACTTTAAAACAGTTTTAAAGCTTTGAACTTTCACTATTTGATAGTAAATCTCATTAATCTAGGTTTACTTGTAGTTCAATTTCTTTTAGAAATACTTAGTATACATCTTTAATCTTATTATAGCTTCTGTTAGTTTTAACTTTCATCCAAGAAAGTAAGCTAGAATTAAGCCAAAGTGTGAATAAGCTAGTAAACACCTAGTTTCTGTAACACAGTCCAAAAAGCTAAGTTTCTAGCTTATTCTATTGTTAAAAGTTCAAAGTGCCTTTATTAAAGTTGTAGAGTATAAGCTCTTCTTCAACTTTGTAGTTTTAAGTTTTAGCTTAAATTCATTTTTTTAATAAGCCGAAAATAAGCAATTACGCGAGGTCAAATTGTTCTCTCATTTAATAGTTTCAAGTTACCCCGTTTTACATTAGAGTGTAACTTTCTAGTAGTTACCACCGCCTAACCCTTTTCTTTCTTTTATTTACACTTTCTACACTGTTCTTGGTTAGACAAATAAAATAGTATTTTTAATTATTTTTGAATTTAGTTGTAATAAATTAAGGTTAGGATTTTAAACTGATAAAATTAGGCCTTAATAGTTATAAAAATTGGCAATTTTGTTCCAATAAATTTCTGCATCCTTTTAAAGTTGATAAAAAAGCATTTTTTTACTTTATTTTTTCCAGTAAATGTGTAATTTTTAGAAATTAAAATAGTTTTTAGATAATTTCTTTTTCTTAAATAATCATAAAAAATAGAAAAATAGAGAAATTTTTTAATTCTTTTTGTGAAAATGTTTCTTTTTAATCTAATTATTTTTGACAAATAAAAATAGAATTTTAGTGTTAAATTTTAGAAAAAGTTTATTTTTAGTTAATTCATTTTTAAAAAAAAATTCATATAAAATTCAAAAATAGTTAAAAAATTTTAATTCTTTTTCCTAATTTTTTTTTAAATTTGTGATTTTTAGGTATAAAAATTTGTTAAAAGTAGTGCTTTAATTTAAATTTCAGTTTAGCCACTAGTTTTTTAATTTTCGTGTATTAAATTTCGAGCTAGTTAATTGTTGTTTAGTTGTGCTATTAAAATTTGTAGTGTAATTCAAATTCACAAGATCATTATCAATTCTTTGACTGTATCGATTCTCCAGCACAGCCTCGATGGGAGATAAACGAGTCCCGTGGAACACCTCTATACTACTTCTCGGTTTTATTGACTTTGTTTCTAGACTATTCTTACTATATATATTTTATATTTTATTATATATTATATATATTTTAAGGTGTAGTTTGGGGACGAGTCAGAAATGATGCAAAACTGTTTTTGAATTATGAACCATGATATGTGTTTTTAAGTGTCGAACTGTATGATTGCTATTGCTAAAATGCTTAAGTGTATGAAATTGTTTGTAAGGCCAGGTGTAAGTTGAAGATACATGACCTTAGTGTGAATTGTGTTCAGAGGCGAAGTCATTGAGTTTGTGAAGATGGAAGGACCTTGTGTGTAACTCGAATGGACTTAGCTAGTCAAGTGGGTTCGTCTAGCGTAGAGTCATGTTGGGACGGCGGGGTACGATCCACCCCAGATGATAGTGATTGTTGGTACGGCGAGGTACGATCCACCCCAGATAAATGTGAAGTTATTTTGTGATAGAATAGCCATGCATATAAGTTCGTAAATATCGTTTTGTTTATCGCGGTGTCATATGTATGTCTTAAGCATGTAACTCTTACCAACTATTATGTTGACGTTTTAAGCATCATTTTCAGGTGAGCAAAATGTGTGAAGAGTTAGGAAGAGGAGTTAGCTGGATAATAGGTTTGCATGCAGAGTCTATGATTTATCTGTTTAGTTTTCTAATGAACTTGTTATGTTTTGTTATTCATGCATTATATGTTGGATTTTTGTTTTTGGCGTTGTCATAACACGCTTCGGATCTTGAAGTTTATTAAATGTCATTTTAGTTTTCTCTTTTTTGACGCCTTGTGTTGTGATGATGCCTAATGATCATGCCTTGCGATTCCGCCTTGGCGGGGTGTGACACCTGCACTCACCAAAAGACTACAAAGGAATCAAGAGCAATACGTCGTATCCAAAGAAGTGCAATACACCGTATTCAAGCTATACGGAAATAAAATATCCTGGAAGATATCAACCGTAGTCCCTACTCTAAAAAACCCCAATACGCTGTATCTAAGACTTTGGATACGCCGTATCGATTAATTTACAGACCCTATAAATAGACGACCATAAACTCAGTTTTAGGTATGCAAGTGAATCCCTAAACCAGCAAGTCGACCAAGAGACGAATAAAGGAGCATAGAAGGTCATAAAAGAGCTTCAAAATCGTAGGAAAACTCTTGTAATCTTCGCGCAACGTATACGGACTTCGGGTTAAGGTACCGTGGTATATCTTAATCATAAACACTGGGTCAATTCATGGACTTGGCTAGTTTTCTAGATAGGAGAAACCATGATAGAGTTTTTCTAGTGAGAAGAAAATGTATTTATTATAAAGAAAAGTAATAAATGGACTAGCTTGCCCTTCTAAAGTGGAAGAGGCTTATAATAGTACTTACAATATACCGGTATAGTTACCCGACTTAATAGCAGAAAATCGGACTATTAACGTATTAAACTACTGACTTAATAAACAGTAAAATACACGGGGTGACCAAGTCTTTTTCTAATATCTAACAATCTCCCCCTAAAGGAGGTCACCCCAGAAAATACAAAACTTAATCACTTTCAGTCATTAGCTCGTAGACGATTTGATATCTGTACATTTGGGATAGTGATCTTTGATTCATCTTTAGACTTGTCCTTGATTGTGATCTGAGAGCTTATCTTGAGATCATCACCCAAACATAATCTTACATCATCTTGGTAATGGATCGCCATCATTGGCCATTGTAAGAAAATACAAGATATCCAAGTTTGCGAAGCTTGACACCTTATGAGGTCTTTCATAACATCATAACAAGTGTAGGTCGTGTCTGAGCATTCGGTTATTCACTTGATATCTCAGGTGCTGGGAATTTCCATCTCCATCTCCATCTTTAAGATATCCTGTAATGAAACAGTTAGCAATAAAGAGAAAATTGATTTGAAAAGTCAGTCTAAGTGTTTCTTATGAAAGAATTTTGTAACACTTCGAGAGTTTTGATTGTTTGTCAAATGATCAATAACCGTCAATTCTTATACTAGAACAAGTTTGATTCACACAGAATCGCACCATCGTTTCTTTCCAGTTGACACAAGTTTGATTCTTGTAAAATCGCACAAGTCACCTACCAAGAGCTTGTTTGATGTTGGCTCTAGCAGGATTTCCATCTTCATTGTGAAAAACCATCGTTTCACTATAGCACTCGGATGTTCTGGCAATATCACAAGGATAATGCGTAGGACTCTTTGGATAGACTTGTTTCCATAGTGTTGAAAGAAAAGAGAATTGGATATGTGTCCTAGAGAGATAAATGGACTGATCTCATGGCTCTAGACTCAATAGTTGCGTTTTGGTTCTAGTAACGAGGCGTAATCTGACTGCCACCTGTTCAATATCAACTAACTCGAGTGAGAAAGTCAATAGATAACGTGTTATAGTCTCCCCGTGAGAAATGATAACAGAAATCTTTTGAAAAGATTCAGATGGCTAGGGAGGGTTGGCATTGCATCACTGGGTCCATGAGTCGATCTTCAATTCAGCAATCAACTTAGAGATTCTGTCAGCATATGTAATTGACCCGGTACCTGCCTAAGTGAATGGAGGGCTTCTTCTTTACAAACCCTTTATCTTTATAATCTTTTTAATTCTTCAACCCTTCAGTAGCTTACCGAGACTTCATGACTGAGAAACCTTGTTGGTTTATTCAGTACTATCTCTAATCTCATGTCGGGACGACGATATCCCTTATTCACCTTCTTTTACTTACACTATCCTTTTACATGTCATACCTAAGGACTACTACACTAACTATGGATTGTCCTGGTAGATCCCGTCCGGTATGGCTGGATCATTGGATAAGTACCTAACATTACCAACCTTATAACTCAAATTAAGTAAAAATGCATGGTCGTCTTATGGTACAGTTCTCCTTTCATAAAACCAAATGATAAATTCGAATTAAGGTACTTTTAAAATATAAATATCAAAGCGTTTTAGTACCTCGATCATTTTTGATTTTTTCAGAAACGCTCCCCCCTCAAAATGTGCAATTCGGTATTCGTAATTTTTTAGCATGTTTGTGGCGGAGTATATGAGTCAAAATAAATCACGGTTATTATTATACGCACATTTTTAATCACATTTTCCTCCCTTAATCAAAATTTTTAAACCTTTTGACAATTTGATATCAATGATTAAAATAGTTATAAAATTTTGGGAGAAAAGTGTGGCCTTAATTTGCAGAAGTCAGTGTAAGAAACAAATAACTGCGTCCCCCTCAATCGTTGAGGGATATAAAATTTATCCTAACTTAATCATCAAAAGATTAACTACTTACATATGTACAAGGTATAATTATTCACAAAATGAAAAAAGACCTTTTTTCTTGTGAACGACGATGTCGTCACGTTGTTTCTGTTGATCAGCTGTAGTCATATCTCTTATACTTCCTCAACAAAGCTTTCTAGACTTAGAAAGATCCTTCAACTGATCTGTAGTCTTTTCTCGATCGCAGTGATGAAGTCCTTAGCATCTTCACTTGGCATCCTCTGACCACTTCCCTAGTCTCCATGATAGGCCTTATTGTACTCGAACAGATGAAAGTCTTTAACCATGTGGTCCAGCTTTTCCATTACTCTTGTCAACGTCCCATCACTAAACTTGTGAAGCTCATTCAGCCTCATCAGCTTTCTTTGATCATTTCTGTCTCTGTAGACAACGGCTCTTGGCTTAGGGACAATCGTATAATCTTCTTTGAAGTAATAGTCGGCTGCATCCCAATTTGGACGTTCAAGGTTGATCTTTGTTTGATAACTTTCAATCCTGAGCTGCAAGTCTCTCCTCACGATTCCCCTATTACTAGTATCTTATCCTCACATGTTGACTGCCGTGTGAAGACTAGTCTTGTCTGTCTTGGGCAGATGGTTGAGCTTTTCTTGAATATTGAGTAGGAACAGATCTTCAAAATCATTTGGATGAAGATTTTTGAAATCCTTTTCTGAGATCTTGTACTCTTGGTAATCAGCACGGCGTAGAATTATCTCTCTTAGGTAGTTGTATCCGTATTTTTCGAATACCTTGACACTGATCACACTGAGAATTCGCATCTGCGATCTGACTGCTTCACGATCAGAGGGCTCACTGTGTTTGTTGATGTAGAATTCCTTTCTCCTAAACCACCAGTGAGTGATGCCATAGACCGCACTGATGTCATATTCGCGTTCACTTTCAACCCACAAAGATGGAACTAATTCTTCAAGGCCAAAGTCTAGGTAACGAGCGGCTTTGAGCTTGGATATGGATAAGGCAATTTTTCACTCTTTGTCACATGACAGAAGATAATCCAGATCCTTATTGAAGAAGAATTATGGTTGAATAGTTACATGACTTGGTGGTCCTCCTAAGGGCAGTGGTTCATATATATTTCGTAGAATTTGATGACCCTCAGGATTACTCAAATCAACCTTATTTGTCAGCAGCTTATGGCATTCATCCATCTGATATTGAAGAAAGACGTTGTTCTTATGAAAGGCTTTAACAAGGTTGAAAGCTGGACCTTCTAAATCAGCTTTGCAGAGCTTCTTCTTTCCTGTTCGTCTGCAGAACCATTTGATGAATGACCCAATATCATACGTCTTCCTTTGAAGCTTGTTCTCCGCAGGAACTTTATACGTTGTGGCGTATGTATTTTCCCAGTTATTCTCTGGTTCCGGGAAATCATTCAGGGGAATGGTCCATTCTAGTTCAGGTGTAGCAGGTCTCTCGCCTTCTAGAATTGGCTTAAACCATGTAGTGGTCGACACCTTGGGAACATGAGCATTATCGGTGTCCTCCAGATCTAAGACGTGCCCTTCATCCTACATTAGAATGTCATTTGAGGATTGTTCAGAATGTTCTGATTCGGTATCAGATCTGGGCATCGAAGAGTCAACAACAGCATCTCTTGTGTTAGTGATCTGCCATCCAGTTGAGGTAAGAGCTGGATGTTGTTTGGAAGCGGATGCATCAGACTCCCGTGGTTTCTTCGAACTTTGCTCATCATCTTTTGCAGGAGGCTGAGCTGAACCAGAAGCACCTGAATCGTGTCTTCTCCTTTTTGATGACTTACCCTAGTTTGATCCAGCTGAAGGGCCTTCATCATCATCATCGTCTTCATCATCATTACTATCATGCTTTCTCTTGTGGTCTTTAATCTTGACTGCATCTTCTTTATCCATGGCATCTTAATCTGCTATTAAAGCTTCCAAAACAGCATGGTATAGATGGTAGTTGGCAATATTTCTGTTTACAGACTTGTTCTTATTCATGTGTCTGAAGAGAGTACTTTTTAGATCAAATTCTTCAAGATCAACTTTATCAGTTGACCTGATGGAGTAAGTTGAATCTTGTTTCTTAGTTGCGACCCCATCCGAGTCTCACTCTCAACATGGATACGCCAACGATTAAACTATATATAGCTTTTATTATTCTATTTTTGCGAATGCTTCATTGCACAAAAATAATGCTTTTGCATTAGAAATGCTTCATTGGCATTCTTTTATAATTATATTTTTGATGAATGGTAAATTTCCTTTAGAAATCAACTTATAAATTGAAACCAAAAATCTTACTTACATACTAAAGTGAATTCTTAAAAGTACGACTTTTTCTAAACATTTATTTACTTCTTAAATTAAAAAAGAGCACGTATGATTAGGTGTATTAAGAGCTTGTGGGAGTAAAAAGACACAAATCATTCATATAAGCTTTAGGTTTTCCAAATAAACCTTGCTTAAGCAAATACACTTATATTTAACTACATCATCTCTTGTTCTTCACATTTTTAAATCCAATCAATAGAATTGGAAAGCTTGGCCCACAAAAGGAGGTTAAAGAACGAGCTAGGGCAATTTCACCCGGCACTAAGTCAATTAACTCCTATTTCACACCACGGACTACCAAAAAGGTGTGTTTTTCCACCCAAACAAAGCTTCTATTTAGCTTCTCATGCAAGCAAAATTTAAAATTTTCCATTTTTTTCCAAAAAGGTAATTCTAAAAAGATACATAACAAGGTTTCCGTGAAATGCAAATCAATATCGAAGATATCCTTCCCCAAACAAAATGATACATGTCCTCCATGTGTTTGAAAAATAAGGGTCAAAAGGAATCTCAACAAAAATTCTAAGGACATGCCAAAAGAATAGATGTTAGTTCGATAAAGACAAGGATATGAGATTTCCCACTTTATGAAGAGAAGATTGGAGACCATCAATGGAAATTGTGGGCATTGATTTGTTCTTCCACAATATTGAACCATGAATCTTCCAAAATCCGGAAAACCTAGACAAATGAACACAAACAACCAACAAGAATGAAAGAGAACAAGCTTCCTCTCATCATTTTCGTTGTTAGCTCATAAACAACTACTAAACGGCTTAGTTTTTGTTAACCGAGTACAAGCTATACTCGTCCCCGAATTGATTTGTCCTTGGGGAAACAAAGAAAAAATAAAAAGAAGATAAAAAGGATAAGCATGGGGTGCCTCCCACGAAGCGCTTGTTTATTAAAGAGTCCCCTAGCTTGACTCATTTTCAAAACTAGGTACATTATGGAGGATAATAGTGAGGGTGAAGAAATTCCAAGAGGTGAAAACCTCCCCAAACTAGGTATGAAAGATATACCGTAGCATTTTTGATCCCGGGTTCAAAAAACTTTTTAGAAAAGATTTTCAAAAGAGAAAATGTAAACCCGAACAATGCTTTGGTAACATGAAAGTATATGAAGGGTGGGTGGAGTGGGTCAAAAACATCAAAAGTCAAAAGAGATTTAGATGGTGCTAACTCTTTTGAACTCTTATCCTT
>BQNB010133893.1:0-18393 GCA_026074375.1 Tanacetum coccineum | reverse complement strand
TAAAAACCCATCTCTTATTTCTTTGTAATTTCTAGCTCCTTGCTAGTTTTTCTTAATAAAAGTCGCCGTTCAAAAAAAAAAAAGTAGTTATAGAAAACCCAATCAATCTTCGAACCCATTCAATTCAATATCCAATATCAAGCGAGGTTTCAATTTCTCAAATCATTGGGAAAACGACCCGGGAAATCATACTTCCCGGTAAAGATACGTATATTATATATTATATATATATTTTTTTAAAGAGTGAATTTTTCTTAGAGAATTTTCTTAATTGCTCTTGTTGAGATATATTATATTATATATTAGTATATTGTATTACGTATCACGGATCTACCTAAACTGAAGATGAATACAGAACTAAGGATCCATCGATCCGTAGAGGTGCCAAATATGGGCAAGGGTCATTTTCCTATTATTTGGGAGATGGTGTTGATATTAGGCTATTAGAAGAAGCTTATATAAGTTGTAAGGGTTCTCGGTTTGAGTTTTTAGAAATGACATCAAAGTCTTACTTATCAAGTTGGAGTACTTTTGAGTTTCCGGATGGAAATTTATAAGTCGTCAATCATACTTAGAGTGTGTTAATTTAGCATGTATAATTTAACCATATCTAATAACACAAATATTTGAACACTTTGGACTCAGTGAACCATCTTCATTGCAAGTGTGAGTTGCAATTTGATGACTAATCTTGTTGCAATCGACGTCTTGATTTCATGTAATAACCGAGGATGGTTAAACATGTAGACTCGGAAAAATATCTATGGTCATTTGATTGATATTTCCGTGATCTGGATAAATCCTAATCTCAATTTCATGTTCACATTATAATTTTGTAATTAGATTGAATGGTGAGATTGATGATCTTTTGAATAATAATCATCTTCACATTTAAAATCCTCTTATGATCACTTATTGAAAGAAAGCAAGATAATGGTTTGTGAAATATGTTCAATTATTCCTTGTTTTAATCATTGATGGTTAAAGGGTTCACATTTAGTGAAAAATAAATATTATGCTCATTTAGTAAAGTAAGAAAGACTTTTGATGAGAAGAGAATTTGAGTTTTGAGTTGTGATTTTGAATTGTTTGAGCAAAGTTACATATGTTGTGCATTTGCTCATGTTTGGCTTTTCGAAGATAACGACTTTCCCAATTGCATTGCAAGGTAAATTACTTTAATATTTTTAACAAAACATTCAAGTCGTCAATCCTACTTCATTATGTATTTTATGCATTTATTTGCCAAATATTTGGAACACAACTATTGGACAAGCAGACTCAATATGACATTATTTACACAAGTGTGAGTTATGATCTGATGCATATTTTTATCGTCTTAGAAAAGGATGTCGTTATTTTCATATCAATCGAGTGTGATTGAGTATGTAGGTTTAAGTTAATATCGCTTGTTACATTTTAATATAATCTCAAAGCTAGACAAATAAAAATCTAATTTCTTGTCCATACTCGAAAACTTGTCAATTAGATTTGATAATAATATCAATCATAGTTTGAATAATGAGTTGATATATATATTTGAAATCTTTCTTGACCCTCACGAACACTCTTTTAAAAGAAAACAAATAAAGATTTTCATAGTATGTTCCATTAATCTTAAGACTAGTTGTAAGGTGAGGTTGATGAACAATGACAATTTAATTTCTTACTTCAAGATTGTCATATATTTTGCTTGTGTGAAAAAACTATATGTTGTTATGTATTGTATGCATAGTTTTTGACATTTTATGAGCATATAAATAATTTTCCTAACCATTTTTATACAACACACATCTTTTGTAAAATAGTATATGTTTATAAAAGAATATAATTATGTGTGTGTGTTAGATTAATGCAATAATGAGCAAAGTTTAAAAATACATTTTCTTTTACTTAAATACTAATGTATTAATATGATCTTTTCTTTTGTTTGACCATACCAAGGTCAAACAAGGCAAGATGATGAGAAGATTTAAACATCTTGTTGGAAGAGAGTTAACGTGTTGGAAATATTTTGGTGACGGGTTTTAACATATGATCTTATGACAATATATTCTCACATACTTGACAAACTATTGGACTCTCATTCATACGTAGGTTACTACACTCAAAATGATTTACAATATGTTTATGTAACACTTGTAAATATGACGATCTATGCCTATATGCAACGCAAAAAAATTTGCAGCTTAACGCAAGAGATCTAGTGTAATTCCTATTAGGCATAATCCGAAAAACTAGTAACAAATAAATAGTGTACATGACATATGTGTTTAGATATATATAAGTAGCTCAATTACAAGTAGCAATGCTCACTTAATAATAACTATTAACGAAATTAAGATACAAGTAAATACACATGATCATTTAGCATACACATAAATATATTCGTCTTCGTTTTGTGTATTAGATATAACGATATATACTTAGCGCGATTTATTTGAAAATAAAATAGTTTCCTCCACATTTAAAAATTAATTAAGATCAATATTTTGAAAAGATAAATCCACTATTTTTCAAAGATACATCAATTAGAAATTCCCGACTTAAAGGAAAATGTAAAATACAAGTTTTACATTAAAACGAAACTCAAAGTTTTGACCATTATATAGTATTTTTCATTTCTGACTTATTTAAGTTTAAAATGAAGTCTTGGAAGTGTTTCTAAAAGAAAGTAGACTCAATTACCTTTAAGATGGCAGGTGGCACGACTTCTACGGACTTACGGTTGATTTTATATGAATTTTCAAAGTTTGCCAAATTCTGACGAAACAGACATACGGCCCCTAGAAAGGCGACAACTCCCAGATATATTAGGGGGTCGCTCGAACATTTAGGGGACCGCCACCAGTGACCAAAAAACACGTTTTTTGTATAAAATCATTTAATGACTTAATAGAAGGACGTAAGACTTCAGAAAGTTGTTCCAGCACACATAAAATACGTGTTTTAGATGATATTGCTACTCTTACGACTTAGACAAACATATGTTGACACTTGATGTGTCGTTGTGTGGTGTTAAATTAAGATTCAAGTTTTAAATTTAAATTTTGCCGACTTAACTAAAAACAACACTTTAACGGACAATGTACCCGGTCGGTGGGAGTTTCGTGGTAAGTAGGGTGTCGATCACTAAGAGCGAGAAACACGTTCAATTTATTAGTACTTTGGTTTTTATAATCTAAGTTAGTCAAATCTATGCTAAACCTATGTTAATCCTAAATCTAATGGAAAAGGGGGTTTTCAGTCTGAGAGACTGGCACGGGTTTGGTGGTGACTAAAACCTATTCAAGATACTAAAACACACGCAAGCAAATTAACAGATGATAAAAGAGCAGTCTAGCCAAATATAAGAAAACTATACTAACCATTATTAATCCAATCAGAACGTTGATTTGTTTATTAGTGCAATGATTACTTATCTCGAGGCGGCATATCATTCTTAAGACTTAGACGTTACTTCTTCCTAAGACCTAGACACGTAGAATTCTGTCACAATTAAACGCATCCGCATAAAGCATCCTTATTTGCAGATTATAATCTATCTTAGGGATTAAAGCAATGGCGATCTTGTTAAACCCTAGCTCATAGAGACTTTACCCACTTACTACTTATCGGCTCTTTATATACTAGTAGTCCAGTGTCCAAGTCCTTACCAATGGAATAAGAACGTACTCGTTGAAGCCAAGGTCACCTTATGGCTCAACTAAGCTCACTAAACTAAAGGCAAGGATAGGTCAATATTTGTGATCCTATGATTCTAGATATATAAATTGTAATATGGAAAGCTATCCCGGACTCTTAGCGTACGCCCAAACAACACCGAAGTTGCAGCACATTAAATATGTAGGACTAGACCCAGTTGAATGATAGGTCGCATACAAAAGCACGTAAACAAGTATAAATTGATAAACATAAAGAAGCAATCAATGATAAATTAAGAAATCGAGATAAACAAACCAAACATTAAGATCTTCATTACAATGGCTAATACTCGAAGGTATTAGCCTTCAAACGTCATAATTAATACAAAGGTAATGATTTAGCCAAGGTAAATTAACCGAGTTAACGAACGATACCAAAAACTGAACGATTACAAGAGTATAAGAAATTACACGTTGTCTCCTATGGAATTAATCGCGTTGCAAGACCTCTTCTGCTCTTTTTCTCCTCTGAAAATTAACTTTTATGGTTTAGGTATTGAGAATATGATTTAGCACACACAAAACTTGTTTTTGAGTTTTCTATTTATAGGGCCTGGAATATGGTCGATACGGCGTATCCAAAGTCTTGGATACGGCGTATCAGGGGTTTCTTGGAGTAGGGACCACGTTTGATATCTTTCAGAATATTTTATTTCCATATGGCTTGAATACGGCGTATTGCCTTCTTCTGGATACGGCGTATTAGATCTTGTTTCCTTTGTGGTCTTTGGTGAGTGCAGGCACAGATACGCCGTATCTTCCTTAATGGATACGGCGTATTGGTTGTCAGAACAGTAATGTTCAAAATATCTTCGTTTAAGCTCCAGAATGCGTACCTTTCGGTTAATCTTCACCAAGTACTCTATAATTACTGCAATTCTCAAATGCAAACAATTAAGTAACAATTCTTTGCAATAATTATACAAAATGGGTTAATTACATAGGATAAATGATGCTATAAAAGTGACGTTATTTGATGTCATCAAATATCCCTCCACTTGAATCCTACTTGTCCTCAAGTATCCTTTAGAAGTTTATGAAAATGTATCCCTAAGTATTTTTCTGTTTAAGCATTTAATTGATCTATTACAAATACACAACCAAACACCTCACGAAATAGGAAGATGAAAACACTCAAACCACTCAACTAATCTATGTGGTAACATGTAACTAATTCGCTCAATTGCTCGGTCGTGACGAGTATTCTATCATAGGCTTGGCAAGGATATACATCTCCACCACTAGAGCTAAGGAGTAACAAGTTTATAAAGGTAAAATGGGTTTTTATTATAAGGTTAAGGGTTGATCATTCTATAATCTTTTACCAAAAGTATCACACCAACAAGGCAGCTGAAGCACACATACATGGCCGTAATGATAGAATAAACATGTGTGTTCGATCACATCCTCATTCGAGTTTAACCAAGGGTTAGGATAAAGAATGATATAGGGTAGGTATCTTCTAACTTTGACCATTAGTAATAAACCAACAAGACAGTTGAGACATGCATACATGGCCGTAACGACGGAATAGACATGCATGCTCGTACACATCCTTATTTGCGTAAAACCCATGATTAATGATTAGAAAGGGAATTAAATTGTTTTTAAACAAAAATTACAAACCAAATAGACTGAGTCCAAGATATAAGTTGCTAGATACTTTTTCCCGACCGTTACCATGATTAAGACACAACTATTTACAAACGTCTTGATCATTGATCAAAAACAACAACCTGAGTTGGCGTTCCCGTAACGGTCAACTTCTTAATCATCTCACACTTTACATAATTTTACAAGACAAGTGGCGATATCTACCACTCTAGATAATACTCTACATCGTTGACTTATAAGACGTGGCTCTGATACCAATTGTGGAAACCATAGAGGGGGCTGAATACGTTTTCATTCAAAAATATAGCCAAGCATTACATCACTCTCTGTCGGTGGTCCCATAAATATATAAGGGTCGCCTGACTAAATCAGAGGGCCGCCTGATTTATGAGGACCGTCTCCAGAAGAGGTTTTTGGACTGGATCTTTCGTTTCAAATCACCAATCAAATTTGACGTAATATGAGAAGTGTCAATAATAGATTTACAATAACTAGCGCATATTCTAACAATATAACCACACTCATAATGTTTACTACAAAGAGCTACACAATCATAACTAACACAATATACATAACAATTCACACAATCATGAGCACAATGCAAGTGTAAAAGTAAAATGATAAATGTAAAGAAATAAGTAAAGTGAAAGGTAAAAGGAAATGCAAACCGGACATGGTGATTTATAGTGGTTCGGTCACGAAGCTCCTCTTCGCCCTACTCCACTCCCCGGGTATCCAACTCGAGAGTTACTTTACTAATCAACAAGCTTCTTTTCGGCGGAGAAAACCTTATAATGTTGCTTACATTATTTTCTGACACTAAGCTAGATGTCGAGTCCTTCTTCGGGTACAACCAAACCCATTATGTTTCATAGCCCAACATAACAAACCTTGTGTTTTATGGCCTAAACACATAAATCGCGTCTCTTACATTATTTTTCGACACTAAGCTAAATGTCAAGTCATAATCTTAGCTAGAACCAATCTACCACATCACCAATGTATTTTAAGGCCTAAAATACTAATCAGCATACAAACACTACTTTTGGATTTATACACTATCCGGATCTACTCAAATACACAAGAATTATAATATAGAAATCAAATATATCCTATGACATACAAGTGATCAAACGTAATCACTTATATGCAACCCAATCTACTACATGATCTTCAAGTAATCAAGGATGATCAATTCCATGTAGAGACATGTATACTTCCTACATACCCCTTGGTATTAGTAGAACTAACATAAAGTGTAACCATGATCCATGCCTTATGCAAGAACAATGATCAAAGATGAAAAAAGAAACTCTATGTATTTAAGGTGGTTGTGTCGTTAGATTTCGTCAAGGATGAGGGGAAGAAAAATCTTGGCCTTTTATAGGAGTGCCTTGACTTGGAGAAGTCTCTTTTGTCCAATGGTTAAAAGGGTGTTTGGACAAAAGCATGCACCAACTAGTTTTCCTCCATCTTCTAGAAGCTTAATTCAAATTAGAATTAGCTAGTTTTCCTCCATCTTCTAGAAGATTTGATTGGGCCTTAATGGGCCTTGATGGGCCGAACTCTATTGGGCTTTAATGGGCTAGCTCGTTTGCTTGACCCGGTTCAACTAGTTAATCCCGTATGTCTAGGAGTATCGGGATGTTGAGATCGAGTTGATAAATGCATACTTGTGGTGGATAAGATTGTGAGATATCTATGAGTTGTGGTGGATAAGGATGGTGATATCCGTGAGTTTAAGTATACATCTACGAGTAACTTGTGAACTTTACGTTATGTTTTACAAGTTACATGTTTGTCGTCACCAAAACATAAAGAGAATGTATATATTAAATATCGTAATATTTGCACTAACAAAAAATATTTTTTATATTTTTATTTTTGTAAAAAGGTTTCATTACATTTGTAAAAATATAAAGTAAGACAAAAAGATAAAGCTTTGATCACTAATCAAGTTTAATGATTTGTTTATACATACCTTTTGTGATTTATGTCGAAATGGAAATTTACGATTAATAACGTGTATACCTTTATTTTTATCGTAGAATTTTTTTTACATTTTGTCATTTTCAAAACGTAAAGAAGTCGAAAAATATAAATAACGTTTTTAGATATTATTTGTATTAACAAAATATTTAAGTAAATGTTTATGAAAAACTATATGGCCTAAGTATTAGAAAAGAATACTTAAGGGACCAAGTTGCCAACTAACCAAACTTGGGGCAGATTTTAGTTAAGTCAATGTTTAATAAACATTGACTTTCTACATTTGTGTGGAAAGTTTTGGTGTGTGCTAGGTGACGTGAGAACCAATGAAAAATGGAAGACAATGTGGTATTGATGATCAATTGGAAGGTGAATTAAGGTGTCAATTCAATAATTAAGTCTGTAACTATGTTTCCTGACAAGGTATGATGAGTAATATTGATTCATTTCCATAATTTAAGGTTAAGGTTCATGAGGTAAATTGGTGATTTTGGGTAAATAAGGTTTTAAACCAAAGTAATAAGGTATTGCTATTTATGGGTTAAGCCCTTTTAATGGTTTATGGCTAAGGTAGTGATTTTAGGGGTTTCACCCTTTTTATTTAGTTATGCTTTGATAACATGTTAAGTGTTATTATGATTCTTGTTTATGAATCAAGAGTGTTGGTTTTTGGTTTTGAGGTAGATTAGCTATGGACATAAGGTAAGTAATATGGTCATAACAATGTTGTTATGTAGTGCTATGTATATAGATGTGTTCGAGTGTTTTGGAGACATGGTTAAAAAGCTTGGAGCAATGCTAGAATTAAGCTAGTTAAACAACTAGCTAATAGGAGTTTGTTAGTCTAGCAATTTGTGGACTAACCATAGTATAAGATGGATCTATATAAATGTTAGTTAATAAATTGAATGATTGTTTAAGTGATATGAATGAAAGTGAATGAATGTTAAAGTGTTATGTGTGCAAGTGATTGTGTGGCTAGCCTATTGGACTTGTTAAGAAGAGTATTAATGTTAATATAATGAACTAGATATGATAGTTTGTTATCGTCTATTACTTACTAAGCGTATTGCTTATGATTTAATTGTTAACCATTTTTGTAGGTATATTATGATGCAAGATAAGGTATTGGTTAAAAGGCCTTAGGTTGAAAGCAAGATTGGAAGTATGACACATGTGCGTATGAAAGTAGTCATAGACACCGTGCTTGAAGCAAGTTAAACCCTCAAGCGTCGTTAAGTTATAGTCTTTTGAAAAGTAGAGTCTCGTGGAGTCTTTTGTGGTTTTAAAGTTATACTTGCAGATTTGGTATCATGTTAAATAGTTATGTAGAAGTTATATTTTGATGTGTATAAAGGGGTGTTTGGCATAACACTCGTACTTTTGTAAAGATAGCTTTCGCGTGTCGTTGAGGTCAAATATGTACATAACTATAAAACATAAGTGATATGAAGTATGTCTGCAAAGTTTAGTGATTTTTTGAGTTGTGTAATTATGTTTTCCGAAAAATGTAACAAAAGCATTCATGAGGTTTTAGTCGTCGGCCAGGGGCACTTGACCGCCGACTAAATGGAAGAAATTGGTTTAGCCACCAGTTAGAGCCCCTGACTGCCGGCTAAAGCCCTTTCAGGTTAAAAATAAATAAATAAATAATTATCCTATTTGGTTTAGGGCGTTTTAACTTGGTATAGTTTGGTTTGGGGGGTTTCATTATATTAGTCAAATAATTCGTGTATGACATTGCATTACACGTATATATCTACGTGTCAACCAGTTGAATAATTAACGTTAGTGACTTGATGGGAAGTGAGATAAAACCTAAATCGGCTCAAATAAAAAGTTGGCAGCCTTTATGTGCAAGAAAAAAACGTGACGGCCTTTACAGGCTTCACGTCAGCAACAGAACAAGAATTTGAATCGTCACTAACACACTGAAGAAAAATGGGACCAGTTTGGTGAACATGATTTGTATCACCCGAGTCTTCCCATAAGGTGATACACATATGTATCGGTTCATCTTATGTATAAGTTGTATCAGTTCTTGTTTTGATGCGATGACAAGTTTGGGTTTCGTATTTGGGTCTCGAACAATCAAGACCTGTGTCATGAACAACCAAGAACTAAAGAACAACCAAGATATATTGGGTTTGTTTTTTATATGTGTATCATTCGGGTTTTGTATCAGTTAATTGTGTTGTGTATTAGTTATTTGGGTTGTGTTTAGATGTTTTTGTAAGATTTGTATATTTTTAGAAGGGATGTATCATTTTTTAGGTCATTTATGTATCAGTTGGGATGTAAGGTTTGTGTATCAATTGGGTTGTATTTGTATTTTGTATCAACATATAGTACATGTTGATTATTTTATTTGAGATGGCCTTGTGTTTAACAAGTTTGTATCTATGTTTAATAGGTGCATTGTTTAATTTTTGCCATGTATTAGTTATAGTTGTATCAGTTAGGTTTTTGTGTATCGGTTGTCGTAGAAATTTAGTTGCGTGTACCATTTGTATTAGTAAATTAGTTTTCGTGTATCACCATGTTTTACTTTCATTTTGGTGTTTTTTTAATTCAAAATATGTATTATTGAAATGGATGATTGTATAGATGTGTATCATTTTTTGATAATTATATTTATTTATTATTAGTTGTGTTGTATCAATAGTTATGTATTTGAAGGTCAAAGCACTAAAGAGATTAACCATATTTAGATTTGAATTTTCCAAAATAGATTTGAAATTATTTAGTTACTACAACGTTACTCATTTAACGTTAATATCATTTAGCATCAATTAATAGATCTAGCGATGTAGATTAGTTTTCACTTTAATAACTTTAAGTTAGTTCTCATTTTAACCCTCCTCTAGCGGAGCGTTCATGCGAGAACTATACATTTGGTGAGACCGTGCTCAAATGAACTAATTTTCTTATTCACGATCATTTATTAAGAAATTGAATTGTTCGTGTCGTTTATGTTTCTTTTTACCACCATAAACGAGCATAAACAAAAACAATAAATGAATGTAGAAAAACAAACATAAACTTTATTGAATTATACATAATATTCTTGTTCGTAAGTGTTATTTTATTTAAACAAACCAGTTTTAAAGGTATATAACAAAAATATATGATATACGAATATAAACAAATAAACGAACGTTGGACGTTCACAAACATAAGTTAGCGACGCGAATTTTGTCCATATGCGTTCATTTAATTAAAAGAACGTAAATAAACGAAATTTTTAACGAACGGTAATAAAATGTTAACCGAACATTCATTTTGATTTCAACCTTAGTTATTACAACTTACTTTTGTTGCTCTTGCTATCAAAAATCATACTTTATCGTTTAAATCTTAATATATGATAAAGATTGTGAAGGTGTGTGTACTGTGAATTAGTGAATGTGTAAGTGTGCATACAAGTAGACGGCGTATAATTTTCCTTGTTGCACAACTTATTTTCTATCATTTTTAACAATCCCTAAATATGTTTACACTATAACAATCAATGAATCGGAACAACGAGTCAACGACACATAATGTATAACTATATTCGCTAATTATATATACACGTGAATGCAATATGTATCAAAGCTTCGACATACACTACGAGTCAACGACAGGTAGGCGTTTGTGTTTTGTGAAATGACACGACTCAAAGAACTACACTAGTTCACGCCTTAATAATATGTTGGGGGTAGCTTCGTGTTTTCAAAGCCTTGGTAATGCGCAATCTGATTTTGCGGCTAAAGAGCGGATAGTTTGGGTCGACATTGAAGGAGTTCCCTTAAACGCTTGGTCTCGTTTAACTTTTCAAAAGATTGGGTCTAAATGGGAAGAATTAGTTGTACTAGAAGACGGGTATGAGGACCTTTTTGCAAGGAAACGCATTTGTATTATGACCAGCCATACGGAGAACATCCTGGAAAGTTTCAAGCTTATCGTAAAAGGGAAGGTTTTTTGGGCTCGTGCCAAGGAACTTTTTGTTTGGTCCCCATCTTTCAAAGAAGTTCCTGAGCAAGAGTTGTGTTCGGATGACGACTCCATTAAGGCTAACGAAGAGGCTAATAATCTGAATCTCGGCGACGAGAATGATAGTGAAGTGGTTTCGGACACATATTTTGGTGATAATGGTGAAGATCAGGGTGTCGAGCATCATCATGGTGAACCTTCTAAAGTTAAGGAGGTTTCGGCTGATCCCTTCAATATTTACGGCTTGCTTGACAAACGTAATAACGAAGCAAGAACAACGGATTCGTCAACCAGTATCCCTTATCCTCTGGGTTTCACTCCTGCCAATGATATTCCAACTTGTAATCAAGATAGCCCTGATGTTGCATCTGTTCGACCTACTAGTAAGTCGGCAAGGAGAAATTCGTCACCATGTCAGTCAATTGGTCTTAGTTCGAGAGTTATGGAGGACACGGTACCAGCAGACGTGTATTCATCTCCTGTTGGGAGCAAGCCTATTCATGGTTCGCATAAGGGAGGTTCTCTGTTGGAAGTTCTTGACGGCATGATTAAGGTAGGTCAGACTATGGGATTCTCTATGGACGGTTGCCTAAAAGATATGGAGATTATTATTGGTTCGCAAGGAGATCGTGAGGGTTTCCAATGAATTGTTTGTCTTTAAATATCCAAGGCCTGGGATCCAAGGCTAAAAAGGAATGGATCAGGGAGTTGAATTATAAACATAAGGTGAGTTTCTTGACTTTACAAGAAACTAAAATGGAAAACATTTCTGCTATGGAGGCTAAAATTTTGTGGGGTAATAGTAGTTTTGATCATGTTTTTAGTGAGGCCCTTGGTAATTCAGGGGGTATTTTATGTTTATGGGATCCGCTTATGTTTCGTAAAGATCAACATATTATCTCTGATAACTTTGTTGTTTTATATGGGACTTGGGTTCCAAATAACACCAAGTTGCTCATTGTATCTGTGTATGCCCCTCAATCCGCTACTGATAAACGTCTCTTGTGGAGTTATATTACGGGTCTTTTATCTCGGTGGAATGGAGAGGTTTTGGTTACGGGAGATTTTAATGAAGTCCGTTTCGAGAGAGAAAGGCTGGGTTCTGTTTTTAATGTGCATGGGGCTAACGAGTTCAATAGCTTTATTTCCAACGCGGGGCTTGTGGAGATTCAGTTGGAAGGTTATTCGTTCACTTGGTCTCATCCGTCGGCTGCAAAAATGAGTAAGTTGGATCGGTTCTTGGTTTCGGAAGGTTTTCTTTCTTTATTTCCGCATATTTCAGCTTTATGTCTTGATAAGAATCTGTCGGATCACCGACCGATTTTGCTTCGTGAGATGGTTACAGATTATGGTGCAACCCCCTTTAGGTTGTATCATTCTTGGTTTTCCTTCCATGGGTTTGACGATATGGTCAGGACTGCTTGGAATTCATTTGTTCTTGAGGATTCTAATGGTATGGTCCGGTTCAAAAAGAAATTGCAAATGCTGAAAAAGGAAATTCGATCATGGGTGGCTGTTCATAAACGAAAACAGTCGGGAAGGTTAATTGATATTCAAGAGAAATTGAGTGGTATTGATCATATTTTAGATCAAGGTGGAGTGTCTGATGAGATTCTTCTTTCCCGGATGGAGTTGACGAAACAAATGCAAGATATCAAGTCCACTGCACTGCTGTTCATGACCAAATGCAGAAGACCTAAGATGCAGTGGGCTGTTGAGGTTGACGAGAACTCTAAAATTTTTATGGAAATTGTTACGTAAGCGCGTTCACTTATCTGTCAAGGGCGATATGGTTTTGGTAGGATTGGGTTGTTGTGTCCTAATCGTGTTAAGAATGAATTCGTTCTCACTTTGCTAATAGGTTCCAAGACACGGGCGTGAGTCGTTGTCCCGGCTGAATTTCAGGTTCCCGTCTCGCCTCACTGCTGACCAGATTTCTGATCTGGAAAAACCGGTGTTCCTTGGATGGAATTCGCAAACTGTATGGAGTTGTGGCGAAAATAAATGCCTGGGCGGACGGGTTCACTTTTGAATTCTTTCGCAAATATTGGGATTCCATTGGGCCAGATATGTGCGTCGCGGTAGAGTGGTTTTTCAGGCATAACTCTTTTGCTAAAGGTTGTAATGCTTCTTTTATCACTTTGATTCCGAAAAGTCAGGATCCCAAGACCGTGAGTGATTTTCGGCCTATTAGCTTAATCGGGAGTCTATATAAAGTTGTGACGAAAATTCTTGCTATTCGTTTGTCTTCGGTTATTTCGGACCTTATTTCAGATGTTCAGACCGCATTTCTCCCTAACCGTCAGATTCTTGATGGGCCGTTTATTATAAATGAGTTACTCTCTTGGTGTAGGCATAAAAAGCAGCAAGCCATGGTTTTCAAAGTTGATTTTGCCAAAGCTTACGACTCAGTTCGGTGGGATTACCTGGATGATGTTCTTTTTTCTTTTGGTTTCGGTGTTAAATGGCGCTCTTGGATAAAAGGAAGTTTAATCTCAGGTATGGCTTCTGTTCTTGTTAATGGAAGTCCTACTTCAGAATTTCAATTTCATTGCGGTCTGAAACAAGGGGATCCTTTGGCTCCTTACCTCTTCATTCTTGTTATGGAATCGCTCCATTTGTCGGTTTCTAGAACTGTCGAGGCTGGTATATTCACTGGTATTAAAATTGATTCTGCTCTCTCGATTTCTCATCTTTTTTATGCGGACGATGCGGTATTTATTGGTGAGTGGACGGATAGTAACTTAAGGAGTATTATTCAAATGCTCCATTGTTTCTCGTTGGCGTCGGGGTTGAAGATTAATCTTCAGAAAAGCAATCTTCTAGGAGTGGGTGTCACCGGCAGTTTAGTTAATGAAGCGGCTGCCTCCATTGGTTGTTCGGTCATGAAAGCCCCTTTCAAATACTTAGGGGTTATGGTTGGAGGTAATATGTCTAAGATCAATGCTTGGGATGATATGGTTGGTAAGATTAAGTCTAGGCTTTCGAAGTGGAAGATTAATACCCTCTCCATAGGAGGTCGTCTCACGTTACTAAAGGCGGTTTTAGGCTCTACTCCCATCTACCCTATGTCTTTATACAAGGTGCCGAAGACCGTGTTACATGAGATGGAATCTTTACGTCGTAATTTTTTTAATGGTGTTCAAGGTGTCGATAGGAAGATTTCGTGGGTTAAGTGGACGAAAGTGCTCGCTTCTAAGAAATATGGAGGTTTAGGTGTCTCCAGTTTTTATGCCCTTAATCGTGCGCTTCTTTTCAGATGGGTGTGGAGATTTCTTTCTCATGATAATTCGTTGTGGTTTCGTTTCATTTCAGCCATGCATGGTTCTTCTTTCCAGACACGCTCTTCTTTCCATTGTTCGAATTGGTTGTCTATTATTCGGGAAGTTTCGGCCTTAAAACTTCAAGGTATAGACTTTCTATCTCATTGTAAGCGTCGTGTTGGTTCAGGTATGCAAACTCGCTTCTGGGAAGATCTTTGGTTAGGTGAGGTTCCTTTCAATGAGCTTTTCCCTAGGTTGTACGCCCTGGAGAACAACAAGGAATGTTCAGTTGCGGTTAAAATGCAAGGCGAGATCGATAGCTCTTTTCGTCGCCATGTCAGGGGAGGTGTGGAAACTCAGCAGCTCGAAAACATTCAGGATTTGGTTAGGTCGAAGGTTCTTTCTAATGTAGATGATAGATGGGCTTGGGACTTGAACGGGGATGGGGACTTTTGTGTTAAAGATGCTCGTGACCTTGTGGACGAGGTTCTACTTCCAAAGGAGAATGTTGCTACGAGATGGATTAAGACTATTCCTATTAAGGTGAATGTTTTCGCGTGGAAACTCCACCTTGATCGCCTCCCCACTAGGTCTAACCTTCTCAAACGTGGTATTCAGGTGCAATCTTCTTTATGTCCGATATGTAATGTCTTGCAGGAAGATACATCCCATCTTTTCTTTTCCTGTGACGTGGCTTTAGCTATTTCTCGGCTTATATGTCGATGGTGGAACGTTTCTTGGAGCCCTGTTGATTCTTATTCGGGCTGGTTGGAGTGGTTTAATTCTATTCGATTGGGCTCCAAGCTTAAAGGGATCCTAGAAGGCGTTTTTTATGTGTCTTGGTGGTGCTTGTGGAATTTCCGTAACCAGCTTCTTTTTGCTTCCAAGAAACCGCGCAAAGAGACTTTGTTCGATGATGTTGTTTCTCGTTCTTTCATTTGGAGTAATTCTAGATGTAATCTAAAGTTTACTTGGGATTGTTGGCTTCAACATCCTTATTTGATTGCTTTGTAATTGTTCTAGCTCCTTGCTAGCTTTCTAATAAAAGTTGCCGTTAAAAAAAACAACAATAATTTGCATAATATGCTTCCGAACAACCATATTTCACAAAACGCGCTTTTACGCCACAATAATTACAAATGAACTAAGATCATTTTAACCAAATGGCTTTATTCTAACTTTAACAACAATGCTCAATCACAATTTTGAAACTCTCGTTAATTCTTCACAACCATCATAAATAATGCCACGACCCAAAACAACATAGCCACCACCATAATCGACACACAACTCACCATCACAAACATTACAAACTGAGTCTTCTCCCGTTAGAAAAAAAGGAAAAAAAAGCAAAATCACGAAACCTCATAAAGGAGAAAACAATCATCCCATGTACGACTAGGAAACGAGAATAAGAAAAACTTTTGGCCAAAACTTACATACAAATATCCGAGGATTCACGAACGGGTACGGATAAAATTCAAAAATATTTTGGCAAAAAGTTCATATTGAAGACAACCGCCATGATCCTTCCAACGTACCAATACGGATACGATCACGGGAAAGTGGACAACATTGACTCGTGATTGCAACAAGTTCGCCGGAATTGTCGCCAAATATGAACGTCTTAGTGGTTTCTTAAAAATCAATGGAAATGGTGTGGTGCTAAAGCCGTTGTTCCCGGAAGACGCGTACATACGGTTGATGACGTTAAAGGGCAGAAGCAGCTATTTCGAAATGATCCGCACCCACATCCTCCCGGAAAGTCAAGGCCTTCCAAGAGTAAAGATCGGACTCTACAACAACGGCGGGATCTTATTTAAGTGGAGAAGCTTTCAAGGATATGGTCCAAGAAGAGCTGCGACAATAACGTGTGAAAAAATATAATATTATCGCGGCTAAGAAATGTTGTATAAAAATGATCACAGAAATCTGAGAGTCGTGTAAACACTTTCAGATTGAAGTATTTCGATGGTTCTATCGAAATCTTAAATCGGATAAAACTCAGATAATGAAACGAGAATGTGTTTTTGATGTTATGAAACAGAACCAGAGATTGTGATGAATATATGACCAACAAAACTGATTTTTCGGTTATAACTGCATAGCAGTTAGTTTAACTATCAAATCAGTTAAATAAAAGGGGCCAAAAAAACAAGTCCCAGCCAGGGGCGCTGCCCCTTGGACCCTGCTAGGGGCTGCCGCCCTTTGGACCCTACTACCAGGGGCGCTGCCCCCGGACTAATCATAAATTGCCGGATAAATTCTTGAATCGTGTATAGTTCACTTTCCGAATACAATATTTCGACCCTATTTGTGCCTTGGGTTACACGAAATTTGTATTGAGATAAGACAAGAAAACACTCAAATTCTAGGCACAAGAAAGAGAGCAAAACATGGAGAATATGTGTTGTGATGATTCTTCATGTTCTTCATAAAAGACCAAATTTCATGTTTATGTATAATAAACAAATGGTAGTTGTAGGGAAAAGTTGTGTCTCTTGGTGAAAAGTCACACCTTTTAATAAATGGTCACAACCCTTCAATTATTTTCTGCAACGAATTTGAGACAGTTAAAACTGTCACTAACTGTAGCCCATTGAAGGCATATCTCCATTAGCGACGACCAGTTTCTGTCACTAATGCAAACAGTCATATCTTTTGAACCATTGCAACACTATGGTGACGAATGGATTTCTGTCACTATATAAAATATCCAAGGTGTTTACCCCTTGATATACATTCACAACCTTTACCATTATCGTACTTGAAATCAAGTTAATAGTTTATACAAGCATCACCTCCGAACTCGTATTATAACGTAACTTGAAATCCATTTGGTCTCGGGTAAATTACCATTACACAAAAATGATTGATGACACTAATATCACCAACAATCCTCCCCCATTTTAGTGTAATCTTTGATTTCCCAAAAAATCAAAACAAATCAAACTCACGCATAAATGAAAATGTCTTTCGATTGAATTTTCATCTTAGTATACTACACATTCCAAATATTCGAGAATCGGGGTGTCGAAACGATTGAACCCGTCAACCCATTTGAATACTTGAGGATAGTATACACACAAGTTTTATCTCCAATGTTTATACTTGATGCTTTACAAGCCATGCGTCCATATCCATTCATGAGCATATAGGAAGCCAAGTCCAAGCTTCTTGAAGCGGCAAACTTCATACTTATATAGGTAGTTCTTTTAATCATGCCCTGCGTTGCACTTTTTCAAAAGAACTATTAAGAAGATAAACTTCAACCTCTTTATCTTGCAGGTCTGAACATATACCCAGGGATAGTAAAAACATGTGTTCCAATCTCTAAGTGTGAGCTTTCCGCATTGAATTCAGCTTCTAACGTTGTATTAGAAGGGAATTGGGTGTCTCACCATTAGAGAATTTAAATGGACTTTAATTTCATCCCTATTCCGACTTTGTGCACTAAGTCCTTAGCCAACCACTTTGTCAAGTGGTATATAATCAATAGTTTAGTTTCACTATTATAATGCATACAACATAATAGTATTGACTTTTAAACATAACTCAATGTTTATTAACAAGCCATATAACTATTATATTTCTTTTGAACAAGAAAACAACGACTTATGATGCCATAGTTGAATACGTTGTACAACTTTTTCCTTTGATCATAAGATACGACATTTAAACATAACTCAATAGTTTATTTGTTGGTGTTCGGGTCTTGATAATCATAGATTGCCGAATAAATTCTTGAATCGTGTATAGTTCACTTTCCGAATACAATATTTCGACCCTATTTGTGCCTTGGGTTACACGAAATTTGTATTGAGATAAGACAAGAAAACACTCAAATT
>BQNB010133892.1:733-18047 GCA_026074375.1 Tanacetum coccineum | reverse complement strand
AAGTCTAAGAATGATATGCCTCTTCGAGATAAGTAATCATTGCACTGAATAAACAAACCAACTTCTAATCGGATTAATGAAGGCTAATACAGTTTTCTATTATAAGGCTCGACCGCTCTTTTATGTTTTGTTAATTTGCTTGTGTGGGTTAAAGTATCTTGAAATGATTATAGTCACCAAACAAACCCGTGCCAGTCTCTCAGGCTGAAACCACCTCTTTTACCTGTTAGAATTAGGATTAGAACTAACATAGGATTAACATAGGTTTGAATTAGATTAGAACTAGACTAAAAATTAAGGCAATTTAAAATCCTAATGATCTTTAAAGATAAAACAATTAATAACCAAACACTAACTAATTAACCACATAAGACAAAATTAAACTCTTAAAACTCAAAATGCAAATTTCTTAAACTTAAATGTATTAAACTAATTTTTAATAACAGAAAATATTTTTTTGTTTAATTTTTAATCTAATTAAAACAAATTTTTTAACTAAATAACACTAAAAATTAAATTAAAATTACTAAACTTAATTCTAAAATTTTGAGAAAATTACTAAAAATACTAGATGGAATTCCTAAGGTTTACAAAGAAAAACGAAATAATAAGCTAAAGCCAATAAGCCAGGAAAAATCAAATAAGCAAATAAGCTAGAACTGAAAATGTGAATAAGGAATAAATGGTGTGAAGTTCTTATGAAAAAGACTCAAGGGCGCAATGGTAAGACGTGTGTGTTGTGAGGGGGAGGTCACAAGTTCGAGTCCCGTGACTTATTTTTTTTTGCAAAAAAACATTTTTTTTCATTTTCTTTTTTGAAACAGCTAAATGATAAGCTAAAATAAGCAAATTTAATGAAAGACTAAAAATCAAAACTTAAAACTAAGCTAGAACAAGGTCAAATTAAAGTGACAGTTTGCAAATCTAACTAAATGACTATTTGATTACTAGCTAAACTGTTTGGCTTTTTGGGACACAATAAGCTAGAAAAAAACTAATAAGCTGAAAATAAACCTAGAGCTAGACTTAATAAACACTAAAGACAAGAAATAAGCAAATCAAATAGGCTGAAAAGGAAGTAAAATCATTTAAGATAGTTGACACAAAACAGCTATTAAAGGACTTTTGACATAAAGTTTTTAAGCTACTTTTAGAGACTAATGAGCACTAAAAAGGACTTTAAAAACTGAAAACAGATTTTGATTGACACTCAAATAAACTAAATAAGCTAAAAATTGACAAATTGACTAAATAAATAAGCTAGAAATAACAGCTGAATTTGGCAGACTACACTACTTTATTTTTCGCTTGTTGAGGAAAATGACACTTTTAAGCTTATAATTAAGACTCAAAAAATATTTTGACCAACTTAAAACTTCAAAACAGATTAAAACCACACTACAAAGAGCTAGATTTAACAAAATTTATCCTAAATTAAACTAAGAATTCCTCTCTAATGATCTGCAAACCTAGGACCTTAAATACTAATACTACTAAACTGTTTTTAACCTAAGAAGCTTAAAATGATATTTCAAAAGTTATAAACTCAAAACATAAGTGCATTGATGCATATAAAACTCATTTTGCTCACAAAACCATACCTCAAATAGGATTTTAAGTAAATTAAACAAATAAGCTGTATCAAACCCCTTATGGACTAGCAGATTTAAGCATTTGATAAAAGAAACTAGAAAACTTATCAAGACTACTTTTAAGCTTATAAAAACTAGTTTAGGCACTTATTTAGAGCTTATGAAACTGACTAGCTAACCAAAAACAAACTACACATACTTTTCCAAGCTGAAACAGCTTATCCCAAACACCCCTTAAAAATTCTAAAATCCATATATATGCTAAAACAGATCTGAATAAGCTACAAATTACCAAAACAGATTAAGAGCTAAGCAAATAAAAGACAAATAAGCAAAAACTAAGGAAAGTTAAGCATTTATCAATAAGCTAAACTAATAAGCTGATTTGACTATTTTTGGATAGTTTTAATGAAAACTCAAATTAAACTATAAACTTGATGCAATAAGCTAATACTAGACTAATTAAGCACAAATAAGCTAAGAATAAGCAGAAATAAATAGTTTAAAAAGCTGATATTGAAATTAAGCTAAAATAAGAAAAAGTGAACACACCTTAGTCCTTTGTTTAAACAAGGACATAATATGCTCAATAGAGGTTATCTACAAGCTCCAGCTTGTTGAAAACAAGCTGGTAATTCCCCATAAGCCCATCCAAATCTGGCTTATCATCCTTATAGCTTATTAAGACCTTTGGGACAGTTTAAATGAAAGGAATAATTCAATTAAGCTTAGGAGAGCTTAACTGAATTAAGACTGGCTTTTTAGGTAACAAAAAAACTTAATAAGCTTATTTAGGTGGTTTCAAAATACATGAAAACAAATTTGCTTAATAGTAAAGTAACAATTCAAAACTCAACTTAAAATGAAAGTGCAATTTTTATTAATAATGAAGAGATTACAAGCTTAAAAAGGAAATTACATTGTAAACATTAAAATAAGCTGGAAAATAAGCTAAAGCTACCTAAAAACTACTCCTAAGCTAGATATCTTCTACTGTGTGATTAAGCCTCCTTTTATAGTTGAGGATGGAAGGATCCAAATGCAATAGGAGCGTCTTCAAGCTCAAATCCAAGCCCTTGATTCATATTCAATCATCAATCAATCCTTAGATCAACACCACGACTCCTCATCCAATAAGAATGCTTGGGATTTCCAACGTGGCTTAAGTGTTGTCAGACATGTCAGGATTGCCTTCTAGAAGGGAGGGCGTGTGGTGATTTGGGTTTTACCCTGTGTTTCATCTTAGTGTAAAAACGAAAGGGGAAAGATGTACAGTATCTCTTGGCGGGTATTTATCTCTTTGACCAGGGAAATAGGAGTTGTGGTGTTGGGCTTGACTTTAAATTAGAACTTGGGTCGGATAATGGATTAATAGTTAAATGGACTTAGGAATTTATGGACTTGGATTTAATAAAGGCTTATTAATTAGGCTTATAGATTAATAGATAATGGGCTAACCCGGCCCATAAAACGGGTACGGGTTGGCCCTTTAAAAATGAATACGCCTTCGGCTTTGATTTCTCACGCTCTTTCCAATCTCGTGCTCGGTTTTGTTCGTTTTGGCTTCGTTTTTGTCCTTTTTAATATATCTGATACATGCACAATACAAATCACAAAATACACATATACAATGTAATTTTGGTCATTTAAGCTCATTTTAATAAGAAAAAATTATATGTGATTAAACACATATCAAAAATCCCCCATACTAAGCTATTGCCGTGTCCTCACGCAATGTCATAAACACACATAGAAAAACCATCAAACATATGTTCATACTTGAAATGCGTACATATATATATATATACATATGGTCTGGTGGAATTGGTCTATTGTGTGTGGTTGAAGGGGTATTAATATTTGTTGGGGTTTTTTTGTTCTCTCTGAGCATTTTGCCCCCTCCCTTTAGATTTGCGTTGGGACGGGTGGGGTCGTGAGTGGGGGCGTTAGCATTTGGCCCTTTAGATACTACTCTTTGTATTTTTTGTCACCTTGGTATCTATCTGCATTTAATGCTGGGGGGGAGGCGTGGGGTTGGGGGGCTGATACGGGTTGTGGCGGGGGGGAAATGTGTGAGGCGACTGTGCCGAAATTGAGACGGTCTAAGTCGCTGTGGGTGTGTATGCTGTTGTTGTGTGTGTGTGTGTCGTGTGTGTGGTGTGGATTGTGTGTGTGTGTGTGTGGTGTGTGGTGTTGGTGTGTGTATAAAGATATTTGGTGTGATGTGGGAGTATGTTAATGTGTGTGGTGTACTGGTGAAGTGTGTGTGGAGTATGTCGTCGTGTGTGTGTGAGGTCTGTTGTGTGTGAGTGTGAGGTGCAGTGTGGTAAGTGTGAGTGTGTGTGTGTCTGTGTATGATGTGTATAGTGGGTGTTGTGTGTGAGGTATCTATATGTGTGTTGTGTAGTGTCCTATCTCTACTATCTCTATCTGTCGTGGTAGTGTGGAGTGTGAGGTGATTGTTGTGATTGTGTGTGGGGTGAGTGTTGTTGGGTGCTGTTGTGTTTTGGGGTGTTGATTTTAGGGTGTTTTTTTGTGTGGGTAGTGAGGTGTGAGAGTTGTGTGTGTGTGTGAGTTGCAGTTTACCACTTTTTTTGTTGGTTGGTTTAGTTATGTGAGGTGTGTATGGGGGAGGGAATAGATTTTTTTGGAATGTCTTTTGGACTCTGGGTTGGAATGGAGGGTTAGGGGTGAAATGGGTGGTGGGGCATTGAGGGGTAGGGGGGGTTGAACTTATTTCATGTTACATGGTGGTTGTTTTTTTTTTTTTTTTGTTTTTTTTTTTTTTTTGTTGGTTTTTTTTTTTGTGGTGTTGGGGTGGTTTACTTGTTAGTTGGTGTTGGAGTTTGTTTGTGGCAGAGGTTAGTTTCGGTTTTTTGTGTAAGAAGAACAAACGATACAAAGTATATGGGGTTGGGGTGACGTTAGTTGTAGATTAGGGGGGGGAGTGGGGGGGGGGGTTTGTTGTTGGTTTTTTGTTTTTCCGTTTAGAGGAGACACCGGGGGGGGCGGGGGGGAGGAAGTTGTGATAGGGGGGTGCGTGTAAATGGTGGGTTGGTCGGGTTTATGGGGTTGTGGCGATGGGGGGGGGGCGGGGTTGGGGGAAGGGGAGTCGCACGGCACAAGCTCATGGGCGGGGATGGGGGGTGTGGGGTATGCGAGTCCACTGTGGGGGGAGCTCACTCCTACCTTTCGGTTGTATTAGGTACTGTTCTTTTAGGGTGCGGCGAGGGGGGGCCGGTGGGCGGCGAGAGTCGGACGTCAGGCTAGTTTCATAATTTACTGTTAACAAAAACTCAAATTCTTTATTTCTAACAAATAAATGATATATAGAAGTAAGATTTATTCTTTTATTTTGTATTTTGTGTTTACTATTGAGAAGAAATGGTGTTTTTTTTGTGTCGGGGTGGTTCGTTTGAATGTAGTGCCGGGTTGTGGAGAGACATCATTGTAGCAGGTGATTGGTTGAGTTATTTTGGTGTTGGATGATTGTAATGTGTGTCCCGTAGTGTGTGTAGGTGTAGTTGGGGTGATACAATCATATTATTGTTGGTTTATTTGATGTTTTTTTTGCTATATTATTAATTCCTTGCACTGTGAATGGGGTATTGTGGTGGGTGGAAATTCTGTTATAGAGACGCTCTCTCTAAAGGGGATTTTAATGGTTGTTGCAGGTGTGCTCTTGTGGATTGTTTTGCGTTCAAGGTTTTGGAAGTTTTGAGGTTTGAGTTATTGTGAGTGTTTGCATTGGGTGAAGAAAACTCGGACAAATAATTATATGTTTTTTTAAAAGCTTGGTTGGAGTGTCCTTTTATGCAGGGTATATTAGGTTTCCATACCTGCGCTTAGTGGGTTTTGGGAGATCTCCTTCTGGATCCCTGTTGTTATTTTTTGCTGTTATTTTTTGGGTCAAAGCCGTCAGTGCACGACGCTTATCTTATGTGTGGTCAGGTTTTGGGGTGTTTTATAAAGGGAATTGGGTCACCGACTGTGCCGTATGTTTTTGCGCGGGATGGATCTGTCCGTTTTTTGTTGTCGTGGGAGGTGGGGGTGCGAGGGAGCTTTGGGGTGGGGTGGGTTAGGGTGTTTTTAATGCTTGATAAGGGGGTGGATTGGGGTGGAGGGGTTTGTGGTATTGGTGGAGGGGGGGATCGAGGTTGGTGGTGTCTTCGGGGGAAGTATTAGTGTGAGTTGGTATGGGTAGGTGGTGTTTGCGGCAGTTTTTAGTTTGGGCACGGGGGGTTTTTGGAAGTGAAGATCGGGTTTTACGGGGTGGGTGTTGGCCGTCTAGGGTGGGTATGGGTTTGAGGGGTTGGGGGGGGTCGGTGGGTTATTAAGGGTGGTGGTTGGGCTGGGTACTTTGGGTTGTGTGGGTGGTTGGGGGTTGGTTGGGGGGTAAATTGTGGGGGCGAGTGGGGGTTGACTACTTTTTGCGTTTGGTGGGGGGGGTTTTCTCTTTGGCTCCGTGGGGGGACGTGTGCTTACTGGGGCCGCGTTGAGGGGTTGGGCTTGGATAGTGTTTAGATGCGTGTTTAAGTGTCGTTGGGTGGGGGGGGGGGGAGGGGGGGGGGGGGGGGGGGATGGACCGGAGCGTGCCTATTGGTGGGGTAGACTGTTTGGAACATGAGGATAGTGGTGATTGGAGAGTTGGTGTTGTGTTGAGTCAGGGGGTTTATGAGTGGGTTGTGTTGGAGTTTATTGGGAGGGGTGAGGACAAGATAAACCGGGTCACATTCGGAAGGGCCTATTTGCGGCGAGGGGGGGCCGTGTTGTAGTTTGTGAGGGTTCGTGTGACGTGTGTGTGTGTGCTGTGTGTGTGTGTTTGTTTGTTTGGGGGGGTGTATATGTGTTGGGGGGGGATGAGTTTGTGTGTGTGGTTGTGGGTGGCGGGCGTAACTGACGTGTTTTTTTTGTTGTGTGTGAGTGTTTGTGTGTGTGTAGATAGGGTTATGTGGGTGTCTCACTTTTTTGTGTGTATTTTTCGTGGTGAGTGTTGTGTGTCTACACCCACGTGTAATAGTTATATTACTCTTATAGTGATTAGAGATAGTGTTGATAAGTGAATAGCGTTTGTTTTAGGTATTTGTTTTGTTTTATCAGGAAGTTTCGATTTTGGTGTGACTTATATCCATAATTCTAGATTTTCCCGGATTGTGCGACGGCACAAACTAACATTTCGCTTGTTGGTTTTGGGTGAGTGAACCTTTGAACCTGTTTGGTAGTGACTTATCTTAAACAATATTATACCAACGCTTTCAATAAAGTTTTTTGCGCGTTTTTAGAAAGATGAATGGTGCCGGGGTAAAGTTTGTATGGAGTATTATAATCCAAATCTTTGCATTTCATCTTAGTTGACCTAACATACGAAACCAATTTGATTGGTTTCTATATGCTATATCAAATAGTAATAATAGCAAGTTGTTTGACTTTTTTAAAAAGTCAAACTTCGTAGTTGAGCTTTTTTCCTTTTGTCCCAAATTATCTAACTAAAACTTGTCTTCGGCCAGGTTTTTGTTCACTTTTTTATTTTTATATTCGTGATTTTTTTAGATATATTTTTTGTATTTTTTTATTTATGTATTTTAGTTACTAAATTTTAGTAAAATCTTTATTTTATTTATTTTAGTAAATAAAGTTTATATAATATGCTAAATAAATTAATTTATTTTTTTAAAATTTAAATTTTAAAGCGTGGTTTTATGACGTGTTTAATGCCTACCTTATATTAATCGGACCGTTTAGAGAACATCCTTTTTATCTTATTTCTAAAGCCTAATTTTAGATTTCAAAATTTCCTTTGAATACGCTTATGGTTTCAGATGTCAAAACTTTCTGGTCAAACTGAAGTCAACACACAAAAAAAAAAAGTCATAATAAAACACTTCATTTTTTGTATCATAAGAAATTCCAACCTTTGGTAACTGTGTTTAACTAGCCTAAAAATAAATAACATGTACTAAAACCTATCAAAAATATGTTCATTACTTTGTTCAATACTTTCATCATATTTGTGCATTGAAATCAACTAGCTACAAATTACAATGCATGTAAAATTTTTAATAATACAAAGAAACATATCTAGGGGTTACATTGCTATCAAGGAAAATTCAAATTTTGGCTTCCCCTTGTTGCCTTTGTTAATTTATAAATCGGACGAATCAACAACAGATCAATCCAAACAATACCCTTTCATTCATACTCATGCACCCCCAAAACAATCATAATCTAACACCCTAAACCCTAAAGCATAAACCCTAAAACCTAAACCCTAAACCCTAAACCCTAAACCTTAAACCCTAAACCCTAAACCCTAAAACCTAAACCCTAAATCCTAAACACTAAATCCTAAACCCTAAACCTTAAACCCTAAACCTAAACCATAAACCCTAATCCTTCATAGTTAAAAAAAGTGTTTTTTTTGCTGGAAAACTTAGGTAAAATTTATTTTTTATAGTAAACCCTAAACCCTAAACCTTAAACCCTAAACCCTAAACCTTAAACCCTAAACCTAAACCATAAACCATAAACATTCATCGTTAAAAAAAAGAGTTTTTTTTTGCGGGAATACTTGTGTAAAATTTTATTTTTATAGTAAACCCTAAACCTTAACCGTAAATCCTAAACCTCAAACCCTAAACCTAAACCCTAAACCCTAAACCCTAAACCCTAAACCGTAAATCCTAAACCATAAACTTCATAGTTAAAAAAAGTGTTTTTTGGCGAGATAACTTGAGTAAAATTTTATTTTTATAGTAAACCCTAAACCCTAAACCCTAAACCCTAAAACCTAAACCGTAAACCCTAAACCATAAACCTTAAACCTTCATATTAAAAAAAGTGTTTTTTTGGCAGCAAAACTGAGTAACATTTAATTTTAATAGTAAACCCGAAATTTTAAATCCTAAATCCTAAACCCTAAACCCTAAACCCTAAACCCTAAACCCTAAACCCTAAAACCTAAACCCTAAACACTAAACACTAAATCCTAAACCCTAAACCTAAACCTAAACCGTAAACCCTAAACCTTCATAGTTAAAAAAAGAGTTTTTTGGCGGGAAAACTTAAGTAAAATTTAATTTTTATAGTAAACCCTAAAACCTAAACCTTAAACCCTAAACCCTAAACCTTAAACCGTAAACCCTAAACCTTAAACCTTAAACCCTAAACCCTAAACCTAAACCATAAACCCTAAACATTCATAGTTATAAAAAGAGTTTTTTTTGGCTGGAAAACCAGTGTTAATTTTAATTTTTATAGTAAACCCTAAACCATAAACCCTAAATCCTAAATCCTAGACCCTAAATCCTAAACCCTAAATCCTAAACCCAAAACTTCATAGTTAAAAAAAAGGGTTTTTTGGCGAGACAACTTGAGTAAAATTTAATTTTTATAGTAAACCCTAAACCCTAAACCCTAAACCCTAAACCCTAAACCCTAAACCCTAAACCCTAAACCCTAAACCCAAAACCCTAAACCCTAAAACCTAAAACCTAAACCCTAAAACCTAAAACCTAAACCCTAAACCATAAACCCTAAACCTTCATAGTTAAAAAAAAAAATTTGCAGGTAAACTGAGTAACATTTAATTTTAATAGTAAACCCTAAACCTTAAACACTAAATCATAAACCCTAAACCCTAAACCCTAAACTCTAAACCCTAAACCCTAAACCCTAAACCCTAAACCATAAACCCTAAACCGAAAACCCAAAACCCGAAACCCTAAACCATAAACCTTAAACACCAAACACTAAACCTTAAACTGTAAACCCTAAACCTTAAACCTTAAACCTAAACCATAAACCCTAAACCTTCATAGATAATAAAAGAGTTTTTTTGGCGGGAAAACTTGTGTAAAATTTAATTTTTATAGTAAACCCTAAACCCTAAACCCTAAATCCTAAACCTTAAACCCTAAACCCTAAACCCTAAACCCTAAACCCTAAACCCTAAACCCTAAACCCTAAACCCTAAACCGGAAAAACTTGAATAAAATTTAACATTTATAGTAGACCCTAAACCCTAAACCCAAAATCCTAAACCCTAAACTATAACCCAAAATCCTAAACCCTAAACCCCTAAAACCTAAACCTTAAACCCTAAACCCTAAATCTTCATAGTTAAAAAAAGAGTTTTTTGGTGGGAAAACTTGAGTAAAATTTAATTTTTATAGTAAACCCTAAATCCTAAATCCAAAATCCTAAACCCTAAACTCTAAACCCTAAACCCTAAACCCTAAACCCTAAACCCTAAACCCTAAACCCTAAACCCTAAACCCTAAACCTTCATAGTTAAAAAAAGAGTTTTTTGGCGGGAAAACTTGAGTAAAATTTAATTTTTATAGTAAACCCTAAACCCTAAATCCTAAACCCTAAACCCTAAACACTAAATCCTAAACCCTAAACCTCTAGAATTCTAAACAAAACCCTAAACCCTAAACCCTAAACCCAAACCTAAACCCTAAATCCTAAACCCTAAACCCTAAACCCTAAACCCTAAACCCTAAACCCTAAACCCTAAACCCTAAACCCTAAACCCTAAACCCTAAACCCTAAACCCTAAAACCCTAAACCCTAAACCCTAAACCCTAAACCCTAAACCCTAAACCCTAAACCCTAAACCCTAAACCCTAAACCTTCATAGTAAAAAAAGAGTTTTTTGGCGGGAAAACATGAATAAAATTGAACTTTTATAGTAAACCCTAAAACCTAAACCTAAAATACTAAACCCTAAACCATAAACCCTAAACCCTAAACCCTAAACCCTAATTTCTAAACCTTAAGCCATAAACCGTAATCCCTAAACCGTATTTTTGCCAGGGTAGTGTCCCTTTTACCCAAAAAAAAAACCCTAAACCCTAAACCCTAAACCCTAAACCCTAAACCCTAAACATTAAACCTTAAACCATAAACCCTAAACCCTAAACCTAAACCATAAAACTTAAATCTTCATAGTTAAAAAAACAAGTTTTTTTTGCGGGAAAACTTGAGTAAATTTTTTTTTGTAAACCCTAAACCCTAAATCCTAAACCCTAAACCCTAAACCCTAAACCCTAAACCCTAAAACCTAAATCCTAAACCCTAAACCCTAAACCCTAATACCTAAACCGTAAACCCTAAACCCTAAACCCTAAACCTTCATAGTTAAAAAAAGAGTATTTTTGGTGGGAAAACTTGAATAAAATTTAACTTTTATACTAAACCCTAAACCCTAAACCCTAAACCCTAAACCCTAAACCCTAAACCCTAAACCCTAAACCCTAATAAACCCTAAACCCTAATAAACCCTAAACCCTAATAAACCCTAAACCCTAAACCCTAAACCCTAAACCCTAAACCCTAAACACTAAACCCTAAACCCTAAACTCTAAACCTTAAACCCTAAAACCTAAACCCTAATCCCAAAACCCTAAACCCTAAACCCTAAACCTTCATAGTTAAAAAAAGAGTTTTTTGGCGGGAAAACTTGTGTAAAATTTATTTTTTATAGTAAACCCTAAACCCTAAACCCTAAATCCTAAACCCTAAACCCTAAACCTCAAACCCTAAACCCTAAAGCATAAACCCTAAAACCTAAGCCCTAAACCCTAAACCCTAAACCTTAAACCCTAAACCCTAAACCCTAAACCCTAAACCCTAAACCCTAAACACTAAATCCTAAACCCTAAACCCTAAACCCTAAACCTAAACCATAAACCCTAAACCTTCATAGTTAAAAAAGAGTTTTTTTGGCGGGAAAACTTAGGTAAAATTTATTTTTTATAGTAAACCCTAAACCCTAAACCTTAAATCCTAAACCCTAAACCTTAAACCATAAACCCTAAACCTTAAACCCTAAACCCTAAACCTAAACCATAAACCCTAAACATTCATAGTTAAAAAAAAGAGTTTTTTTTGCGGGAAAACTTGTGTAAAATTTTATTTTTATAGTAAACCCTAAACCCTAAATACTAAATCCTAAATCCTAAACCCTAAACCCTAAACCCTAAACCCTAAACCCTAAACCCTAAACCCTAAACCATATACCCTAAACCATAAACCCTAAACCTTCTTAGTTAAAAAAAGGAGTTTTTTAGCGGGAAAACTTATGTAAAATTTAAATTTTATTGTAAACCCTAAACCGTAAATCCTAAACCCTAAACCTTCATATTTAAAAAAAAGAGTTTTTTGGCGGGAAAAAACCCTAAACACTAAACCTTAAACCCTAAACCCTAAACCTAAACCCTAAACCCTAAACCCTAAACCCTAAAACCTAAACCCTAAACCCTAAACCATAAACCCTAAACCATAAACCCTAAACCTTCATAGTTAAAAAAAGAGTTTTTTTGGCGGGAAAACTTTGTGTAAAATTTAATTTTTATAGTAAACCAAACCCTAAGCGCATAGAGTCCTAATCTCTAAACCCTACACCCTAAACCCTAAACCTTCATAGTAAAAAAACAGAGTTTTTTGGCGGGAAAACTTGAGTAAAATTTGATTTATAGTAAACCCTAAACACCCTCCTAAACGCTGAAAGCCCTAAACCCCTAAACCCTAAACCTAAACCCTAAACCCTAAACCATAAACCCTAAACATTCATAGTAAAAAAAGGAGTTTTTTTTGGCGGGAAAACATGGAATAAAAAATTAATTATACTAAACCCTAAACCCTAAACACTAAACCCTAAACCCTAAACCCTAAACCCTAAACCCTAAACACTAAACCCTAAACCCTAAACCCTAAACAATAAACCCTAAACCCTAAACCCTAAACCCTAAACCCTAAACCCTAAACCCTAAACCCTAAACCCTAAACCCTAAACCCTAAACCCTAAACCCTAAACCCTAAACCCTAAACCCTAAACCCTAAACCCTAAACACTAAACCCTAAACCTTAAACCCTAAACCTTAAACCATAAACCCTAAACATTAAACCCTAAACCTTCATAGTTAAGAAAAAGAGTTTTTTTTTGCAGGAAAAACTGTGTAAAAATTAATTTTTATTGTAAAACCTAAACCCTAAACCGTAAATCCTAAACCCTAAACCCTAAACCCTAAACCCTAAACCCAAAACACTAAACCTTAAACCCTAAACCTTAAATCTTCATAGTTAAAAAAAGAAGTTATTTGGCAGAAAACTAGTAACAAAATTTAATACGTTTACGTAAACCTAAAATCCGAATCCTAAATCCTAAACACAAAACCCTAAACCTTAAACCCAAAACCCTAACCCCTAACCCCTAAACCCTAAACCTTAACCCTTAAACCCTAAACCCTAAACCCTAAACCCTAAACCGAAAATCCCTAAACTTTTTACCTAAACTTAAACCGGACACCCTAAAACCTTAACCCTAAACCCTAAACCTAACCCATAAGTCCTAAACTCTAAACCCTAAACCCTAAACCTTCAAGTTAAAAAAAAGATTTTTTTTGGCTGGAAAACTTATGTAAAATTATTTTTTATAGTAAAACCCTAAATCCTGAAATCCTAATCCTAATCCTAACCCTAAACCCATAAACCCAAAACCCCTAAACCCTAAACCCTAAACCCCTAAACCCTAAACCTAACCCCTACCCCCTAAAACCTTAACACACCAAACCCTAAACCTAAAACCATAAACCCAAACCTTCAGAGTTAAAAAATTTTTATTTGCAGAAAACTTGTTGCCTAAACCCTAAAACCTAAGCCCTAAACACTAAATCATAAACCCTAAACCCAAAACCTTAAACCGTAAACCCTAAAGCTTAAACCCTAAACCCTAAACCTAAACCATAAACCCTAAACCTAAACCATAAACCCTAAACCCAAAACACTAAACCCTAAAGCCTAAACCCTAAACCCTAAACCTAAACCATAAACCCTAAACCTAAACCATAAACCCTAAACCCTAAACCTTCATAGTTAAGAAAAAGAGTTTTTTTGGCGAGAAAAATTGTTCAAAAATAAATTTTTATTGTAAACCCTAAACCGTAAATCCTTAACCCTAAACCCTAAACCCTAAACCTTAAACCTTCCTAGTAAAAAAACTGAGTTTTGTTTGGCATGAAAACTTGAATAAAATTTAACTTTTTTAGAAAACCCTAAATCCAAAACCGAAAATCCTAAACAATAAACCCTAAACCCTAAACCATAAACTTTAAACCGTAAACCCTAAACCTTAAACCCTAAACCTAAACCATAAACCCTAAACCTAAACCATAAACTTTAAACCGTAAACCCTAAACCTTAAACCCTAAACCTAAACCATAAACCCTAAACCTTCATAGTTAAAAAAAGAGTTTTTTTAGCGAGAAAACTTGTGTAAAATTTAATTTTTATAGTAAACCCAAAATCCTAAACCATAAACCCTAAACCCCAAACACTAAACCCTAAACCTTCATAGTTAAAAAAAAGAGTTTTTTGGCGGGAAAACTTGAGTAAAATTTAATTTTTATAGTAAACCCTAAACCTTATATCTTGAATCCTAAACCCTAAACCCTAAACCCGAAACATTAAACCATAAACCTTAAACCATAAACGCTAAACCTTCATAGTTAAAAAAAGGAGTTTTTTTGGCGGGAAAACTTAAGTAAAATTTAATTTTTATAGTAAACCCTAAACCCTAAACACTAAATCCTAAAGCTTAAACCCTAAACCCTAAACCCTAAACCCCAAACCCTAAACCCTAATCCTTAAACCCTAAACCCTAAACACTAAACCCTAAACCCTAAACCCTAAAGCCTAAACCCTAAAACCTAAACCCTAAACCCTAAACCCTAAACCCTAAACCCTAAACCCTAAACCCTAAAACTCCTAAAAACACCCTAAACCCCTAAACCCTAAACCTTAAACCTTAAACCTTAAACCTTAAACCCTAAACCTTAACCCTAAACCCTAAACCCTAAACCCTAAACCCTAAACCTAAACCATAAACGTTAAACTTTCATAGTCAAGAAAAATAGTTTTTTTGGCGGGAAAACTTGTGTAAAAATTAATTTTTTTTTTGATAAACCCTATACCCCTAAACCTAAATCGTAAAATCCTCAAACCCTAAAACCCTAAACCATAACCCTAAACCCCTTAACTTATGTAAAATTTATTTTTTATACTAAACCAAAACCTAAACCCTTATTAGCCTAAACCCCTAAACCTTAAACCCTATCCTTAAACCGTAAAACACCTAAACCCTAAACCTAAACCTAAACCATTAACCCTAAAACATTCATAGTTAAAAAAAGAGGGGGAGGGGAGGGGGGTTTTTTTTTGGCGGGAAAAAAACTTTTGTTAAATTTTTATTTTTTTAGTAACCTAAACACCTTATAAACATGTAAATCCTAAAACCTAAACCTAAACCCTAATCCTATACCCTAAAACCCTAAACACTTTAACCACTAATACCTTAACCCTAAACCATAAAACCCTAAACCCCTAAACCATAAAACCCTAAACCCTAAAACCCTAACCCTAATACCCCCCCTAAAACCCCTTATACCCTAAAACCACCCAAACACTATCACTTGTTAAAAAGAGGGTTTTTTGGGGGACAATGTTGAGTAAATTTAGAATTTTTATGTAATCCATAAAACCCTAAACCCTAAACCCTAACTCCTAAATCAAAAAATCCTAACCCTTACCCTAAACCCGTAACCCCTAAAACCTAAACTCTAAACACATAATCCCTAAAACCTTACATGTTTTAAAAAGGTTTTATTTTGCAGTAAAATGTGTAACATTTAAATTTTAATATTAAACTAAACTTTAATCCTTATACCTAAAACCCTAATACACTACAATCCTAAACCTGAACTCTAAACCTAACCCATAAACCTAAATCTCATAAACCCTAAAACCCTTAAAACCATAACCCAAAAACCAAAATCCGAAACTCCTAAACCTTAAACTTTTAAACCCTAAACCCACTAAACTTACTGTAAAACCCCCCCTTCACCCCCCTATCCTAAACCTTTAAACCCTAAACAAAAAACATAAACCACTAAACCTTCATAGATAAAAAATGTTTTTTTGGCTGAGAAAACTTGTAGCGTAAAAATTTTATTTTTATAGTAAACCACCCTAAACCCTTACCTTAAACTCCTAAACCCTAAAAGCCTAAAACCTAAAACCTAAGCCCTATTACCACCTAAACCACTAACCTAAACCCTAAACCCTAAACCCTAAACCCTAAACCCTAAACCCTAAACCCTAAACCCTAAGCCCTAAACCCTAAACCCTAAACCCTAAACCCTAAACACTAAATCCTAAACCCTAAACCCTAAACCCTAAACCCTAAACCCTAAACCTTCATAGATAAAAAAAGAGTTTTTTTGCGAGAAAACTTAGGTAAAATTTAATTTTTATAGTAAACCCTAAACCTTAAACCCTAAAACCTAAACCTTAAACCATAAACCCTAAATCTTAAACCCTGAACCCTAAACTTCATAGTTAAAAAAAGGGTTTTTTGGCAGGACAACTTGAGTAAAATTTAATTTTTATAGTAAACCCTAAACCCTAAACCCTAAATCCAAAATCCTAAACCCTAAACCTAAACCCTAAAACCTAAACTGTAAACCCTAAACCATAAACCCTAAACCTTCATAGTTAAAAAAAGTGTTTTTTTCAGGAAAACTGAGTAAAATTTAATTTTAATAGTAAACCTTAAATCCTAAATCCTAAACCCTAAACGCTAAACACTAAATCCTAAACCCTAAACCCTAAACCCTAAACTCTAAACCCTAAACCCTAAACCCTAAACCCTAAACCCTAAACCATAAATCCTAAACCCTAAACCTTTATAGTTAAAAAAGAGTTTTTTGGCGGGACAACTTGAGTAAAATTTAATTTTTATAGTAAACCCTAAACCCTAAATCCAAAATCTTAAACCCTAAACCATAAACCCTAAAACCTAAAACCTAAACCCTAAAGCTTTATAGTTAAAAAAGAGTTTTTTTAGCAGGAAAAGTAAGTAACATTTAATTTTAATTGTAAACCCTAAACCCTAAACCCTAGACCCTAAACCATAAACACTAAATCCTAAACCCTAAACTTTAAACCTTAAACCCTAAACCTTAAACCCTGTGGAAACAGTAGAGGGGGGGTGAATATATTTCCTTTTAAAAACTTTAAGATCATAGATTACATCACTCTTCTACCGGCAGTCCCATATATATATGGGGGCCGCCAAGTATATCAAGGGGCCGCCTGAGTTATAGGACCGCCAGCAGAAGAGGTTTTCAGACTAGATCTTTTGTATCAATAACTCTATCAAGTTTGACGCAATATGAGAAGTGGCGATTATAGGTTTACAATAGCTAACGCATATTCTAACAATATAACCACATTCACAATATATGCAAAAGAGCTACACAACCTTAACTAACAAGATCTACACAACCATTCACACAATCATGAGCACAATGAAAGTATAAAAGTAAAGCGGTAAATGTAAAGAAATAAGTAAAGCGAAAGGTAAAAGAAAATGCAAACTGACACGGAGATTTATAGTGGTTTGGTCATGAATCTCCTCTTCGCCCTACTCCACTCCTCGAGTATCCAACTCGAGAGTTACTTCATTAATCAACAAGCTCCCTTTCGGCGGAGAAAACCTTATACTCATGCTTACATTATTTTCTAACACTAAGCTAGATGTTGAGCCCTTCTTCGAGTACAACCAAACTCGTTATATTTTATGGCCCAACATAACAAACCTTGTGTTTTATGGCCTAAACACATAAACTGCGTCGCTTACATTATTTTCCGACACTAAGCTA
>BQNB010133891.1:911-18394 GCA_026074375.1 Tanacetum coccineum | reverse complement strand
GTACTAAGAAAAACAATGTATAACTAAATAACAACTTTCTATTAATCTGCTTAGAACAATTACAGATTACTAACTATTTTTGATATGATATATTGCTATGAGATATCTTGAGAACGTATCTAACTATTTGCTAAGAGAGATCCTTTTATAGACTAAGGATAAACTCCCACAAGCTTACAAATCGCTAACAGATAACACATATCTTTTACTAGAATATCTCATGCATATCTCATAATCGGTACTAACTATTTTCTTCTAACGGTACTAACTATTCGATCAGTACTTACATTTTGTACTATCGGTACTAACTATAACTAATAGTACTAACTTTTTGTACTGTCGGTACTAACTTACTAAAACATAAATCCTAACAGGAAGAACTTCCTCATGTTCTATGGGCACACTGCACAATGATTAAATCTAGTAACGGAGACACCCCATTCTCGTTGACATACGGAACGAAAGCCGTCATCCCAGCAGAAATTGGCATGCCCACACTAAGGATATCAGAAGTAGACTTAGTATAAAATGATGAAGCCCTGGAAATCAACCTTGATCTACTAGAGGAGAGAAGAGAGCAAACATCAATTCGAGAAGCAAAAAAGCAAAGCAAAGATAGAGAGGTATTACAACACCAAAGTCCGCAGCATAAGCTTAAACCAGGAGACTTGGTATATCGCGACAACGATGCAAGCCGTATGGAGGACACAGGGAAGCTAGGACCAAAATAGGAAGGACCATATGAGGTCACAGAAGCACTTGGAAAGGGTGCATACAAGTTAAGAGACCGCGACGGGAAGCAGCTCCTGCGGACTTGGAATATCAATAACCTTAAGAAGTGTTATGTTCACCAAATGTAAGCAATCCACCCATGCGAACTTCGCAGTGGGGGTAATGCAGTCTAATCTATCTTCTTTATGCATTGTAATGTTTTCTTAAATAAAAAGTGGAGCCTAGCTACCTTTACAACTTTTACTTTTAATTCTTGTTGTTTACTTTAAAAAATTATTATATTTGTGATTAAAACGCGCACGCAATAGGGCACGACCCAGTTAATGTTACTTCGTATAACAAAAGGATGAGTAACCTAACAATTCACTCAAAAGTATATAAGAGGCATTGCAAGCCCAATACTAGAAAAAATGTTCCACGAACGTTTCACTAAGCCTATCATCACAAGTGCGCAATAGTGATATTTAAAGATAGCAGGGAGAATAACCCACAAGTATTCAAATAAAGACTATCAAAATAAAAATATCATCATATTAAAAGAGATAGCAAAGTCATGGTTAAGTACTACGACATTCAAAAACATACAAGTATGAGTTACCACACACAAAAAGGTCCAAAGTGACCACGGCATATAACGGATAAAACACTTAGAATAAATTGTACAAACATACATGGGCTACAACAAAAAGGTCACATACGACCAAGTCCAGGTATTATAGCAAGCCACTAAGAAATGATCAGCTCCGCATCATCAACATTCGGAAAAGGCTCAACATCCGCACCAGTATTTCCTTGATCCTCCGCATGTGTAATTTCGTAATCATCCATGGAAATAGGAGGAGTAGAGCATACAGAGGCAAAAGTAACAGATAAGGCTGTAGTAGTCTCGGGAACAGTACCGGAAGTACTTTCCATACCTTCCAAAGCAACAGAGGATAGAGGCTCAACTATAGAAATAAACACGTCACAGAGGGACGACCTATGATTAGCAATATTATCCCTGATCTTTTGAACTCGGTTATGAGAAACATCCAAGGAAAATGACAGGAAGGTAGCACCCACGACAGTCTGGTCCAGAGAATGATGAATGAGGAACATCAGTTGGTCTGTATGAGGTTGCGACTCTTGTAAACCAAGTCTTTCAGCAACAGGTTCTTCCAAACGGAGAATGTTCATTAATGTCTTGATGCTTGCATCCTTATTGGACTTTAACTCAGCTAACAAGGAGAAGTTTACATCCTGAAGCTCCTGCAAAGCAGAAATGTAATCGCTTTTTGTGGAAGGGTTAAACGTAGCAACATTCGATAAGACTCTACCTTCTTGGCCATGGGTAATCCTAACGGCCAACCCATCCCGCATGCCTTGCAAATGGCCGCTCCAAGGGCAGATAAATATTCCGGAGAATGCAGACACTTAGCAATAGCCAGCTTAATGCCATGGGTAAGGAGCCACCTGCGCCCGACAATGGTAGTAAGAAGGTGAGGATAAAACCTCTCCTCCAGATGAAGAGCCATCTCAATAACATCAACATCTAGTTTGTCAAACTTGTCGTTCACCTCTTTCATCCGTTCATCCTGGAAGTTCTCAAGTTGGCTCATGCAGTTCTTATACACCGCGACTTTCTCTCGAAGCCCGGCAGAGGATGTCTCTAGCTCATGAACCTGTAGATTACGCGGAGGCATATTTAAAATATATATATATATATATATATATATATATATATATATATATATATATATATATATATATATATAAAAGAAGAGAGAGGAAAGACTTAAGTATAAAGACATATACCTGATCAACAAGCCTGTCATTTTGTAACTTAACAGTTGTAACCACAACATCCAAAGCAACAACCTCTTGCTCCCTGACCTTCACCGAAGCTGAAAGATCTACCACTCTCACACCCAACTCACCCTTTTCCTTCTCAAGGGCAGCATTGCGCTCCTTCAGAGACATTATCTCATCCTGTAGAGATTTCTCAGCGGTTTCAAATTTGAAAGCCTTGGCACGGAGGCGAATGGCCTCCGCGGCCTCCGCTTCTTTTAACAATAATTGTGCCTTCAGGTCTTTCACTTCTTCTTCCTTTACCTTCAACACTTCCGCTTGATCATCAACAACAGATTTCAACATTCTTTTCTCTTTGATGTTATACTCGGTACGCATTCTTACCTCAGCACTCAAAGTCATCTGACGAGCAGCTCCCACATTAAACTCGGCAAAAAGTTGGTCATGCTCCATTCCACGGACAGATGCAAAGAACTTAGAGGGGTGAAAACTCATCCACCATCTCATAGCAATCCCAATTGTCGTCAAGTCGTGACCCATTGGTTACATTCCATCGCGGAACATACACTTTTTGGAGATCAGAGTCAGGATCAATGACGGTGCGGATGTCACCAACCAAAAAGTCATTACCAGTAAGGTCAGAAAAACCAACTGGGATAGATTCCGTTCCACCAATAGAAGAAGAACCAGTGGCAAACAAAGAAGGATTCACAACTGTTTCTTTAACTGATTTTTATACTTAGATATATGTTTTATATTTTATTGTATATTATATATATTTACGGTGTGAAAACCTCCAATCAACTTTGCTATCTCTTTTAATATGATGATATTTTTATTTTGATAGTCTTTATTTGAATACTTGTGGGTTATTCTCCCTGCTATCTTTGAATATCACTATTGTGCACTTGTGATGATAGGCTTAGTGAAATGTTCGTGGAACATTTTTTCTAGTATTGGGCTTCCAATGCCTCTTATATACTTTTGAGTGAATTGTTAGGTTACTCATCCTTTTATTATACGGAGTAACATTAATTGGGTCGTGCCCTATTGCGTACGCGTCTTAATCACAAATATAATAATTTTTCAAAGTAAACAACAACAATTTAAAGTAAAAGTTGTGAAGGTAGCTAGGCTCCACTTTTTATTTAAGAAAACATTACAATGCATAAAGAATATAGATTGGACTGCATTACCCCCACTGCGAAGTCCGCATGGGTAGATTGCTTACATTTGGTGAACGTGACACTTCTTAAGGTTGCTGATATTCCAAGTCCGCAGGAGCTGCTTTCCGTCACGGCCTCTTAACTTGTATGCGCCCTTTCCAAGTGCTTCCGTGACCTCATATGGTCCTTCCCATTTTGGTCCTAGCTTCCTTGTGTCCTCTGCACGGCTTGCATCGTTGTTGCGGTATACCACGTCTCCTGGTTTAAAGCTTATACTGCGAACTTTGGAGTTGTAATACCTTTCCATCTTTGCTTTGCTTTTTTGCTTCTCAAATTGCTGCTTGCTCTCTTCGCTCCTCCAGTAGGTCAAGGTTGATTTCCAAGGCTTCATTGTTTTGTACCAAGTCTACTTCCGCTGTCCTTAGTGTGGGCATGCCGATTTCTGCTGGGATGACGGCTTCCGTTTTGTATGTTAACGAGAATGGGGTGTCTCCGTTACTAGATTTAATCATTGTGCGGTGTGCCTATAGGACATGGGAAAGTTCTTCCATCCAGTTTTTAATTCTTTCGTCCAACCTAGCCTTTATCCCTTCTCCAAGACTACGGTTTTCCCTTTCTATTAAGTCATTAGTTTGTGGATGTTTAATGGAAGCAAAGTGTTGGCGGATACATAATTTATCGCACCAGTCCTTGAACGGATTATCTTGGAATTGTTTTCCATTATCCGAGATGATTTCTCATGGGAGTCCAAATCTACAAACGATGTTATCCCACATGAATTTTTTGATTTGGTTGCCAGTGATGGTCGCCACTGGTTTTGCTTCAATCCACTTTGTAAAGTAGTCAATAACTACGATCAGAAATTTGACTTTCCTAGGCCCTTCCGAAAAAGGTCTAGCGATATCGATACCCCGCTTATAGAATGGCCATAGAGATATGATTGGGTTTATCTTTTGCTGAGGACTTCTTGGGATAGGCTTGTGAACTTGGCAGTCTTGGCATGCCCTTATCAACTTTCTTGCGTCCTAGTGCATGGTTGGCCAATAATAACCAATCAACAAGGCTTTCGCCACGACGGATCGTGTACCAGTATGCATGCTACAAGACCCTTCATGTATCTCTCTTAGAACATAATTGGCTTGGAGTGGCCCTACACATCGCAGCCATGGTCCTAAGAAAGATTTATTATAGAGTGTCCCGTTTATTATAGAGAACCGCCACGACTTGCATTTTATTGCTCTCGCTTTTTTCACTTCTGCTGGCAATGTTCCGTCTATGAGGTACTTGAAGATGGGAGTCATCTATGTATCCCCTTCTTCTTCTACTACTGCCAACACTTCCACTGTACTTATCGACTTTTCCTTTAGTTCCTCCACCAGCACTTGTTTACTCAAGTGTGCAAAGCTTGTTGATGCTATGTTGCTTAAGGCATCTGCCTTTTTATTTTTGCTTTTGGTAACCTGTTTGATTGAGAATGCTTTGAAATTGTTGATGAATGTTTTTATCAACATTGGGATCATAGAATGGGAAACGCCCATAGAAAGATCTACGGATGTCCGAATGGATAAATTCATCGTCCCCGATTTTTCACTAGCTCCAAACCAAGCAATTAAACAAGATCATGTCAATATAAGTCTAAATGCTAAGCACTCATACTTATGACTTGTGAACTTTTAACTCCCAACATGAATATATGATTTAAATGTGTGTACTCATTTCAACTCAATCATAGATCAACTTATTTCTATAGTTGTAATTCAAGATGAATCATGACTCAAAGCAACAACTTATTAGGACCTTGTAACTTGATTTTAAAGAACGAGTTATTCTACTTCAGCATCAAGTACGTTATACTTAGTTTTCTTCATCAGTGATCATTACAAAGAGCCTATAGAATTCAAGATTCAAGAGATGGTTAATATACTTTTCAGGGGAAGCTTATTGTTCACATATTTAAGTATCTACATGCATCACTTGAGGGGAAGTGTTAAGTTTGCTTATCTACACAAGACCCCTATTGGATGATTACAAAAAGGGGAAGAAGATTCATGATTTGCAGCTTATTATTACGGTGGCATGTTCAAGGAGATCTTAAGTCAAGGGGAAGCATTGTTTCTTTCATGAAGATTGTTTTGTAATATCAAATAGGGGAAGATTGTTGGGAATTCTGATTTGATGATTACAAAATCTTATATGCAACAATGAAGAAAGAAGAAACAACAAGGACTTAAGATGTAATATTAGGTTAGCTTAATATGTATGCTAGGTTTTTATTGGTAAACCTAGCTCTCTAGTTTATAAAAGAGTGGCGGGAGTCTGGTTCTAGTATCATCCAGAAAAAGTGTGTGTGTGAACCGGATCCACATGTAGAAGTCTAGTTTAGTGGAGGTGTAGCCGCATAGGATCTTTGATCCCTGTTATAGTTCATTGAGCGTATCCCGTATTATTTGATCAAAATAATAACTGGGGCCTATGGAGAAATTGTTTGGTAAAATCCTTGATTGATAATATGATTATATGTTTGGAATAATTCCGCCCTATGTTACTCATTATCTAGATAAGGTCTAAACAACCATGAGCTACAACGATCTATGGGAAATCTATAGGTTTCGCACTCGTGATATTTTCCTTAATTTTTAGTAGGATGGGAGGGCTCATCAGAATCAACAATCACGGATTTTCGCTTCTCTTGACGCCTCGGAACCACATCCTCAATATTAGTCTCCGCAGCCTCGCTAACAGGCTGGATACCAGCACCTTGACCACCACTTGCGGAGTCACCTTGTTTTGCCTGACCATCATTACCTTCTTCATCAAAAAGCCTTATCCACGGTTCATTCAGCGTGCTAATCACCATGGGGGGAGCTGTGCAATGGTTAAAAGAGGAACCAACACCGTACTATAGTGGTATCTAAAAGTTAAGGTCACTCCTACGCCCACGCTGTCTGCTACCAATCTCTTACCATCGTAGGGTCGGCAAGAGTACGGACAAAAGAAAGCAAATCCATCTCTGCAAAAAGAATAATAAACGGTCAAAAGGAATGATAAGAAGGTAGAAAATAAACAAGACAAAACAATACAACACCCACCCTCGCCATTCTCATATAAAAACTCGAGATAAGTGTTCTCATCCAGCGTATAATAGCGGCTCATTACCACCAAACAAAGAAATGGTTCTGGATATTTATGAAAACGGGGCAGGGATACGCAAACAAGGAGAAGCATAATGTCTGCGTTTTTACTACCTCGTAGACTTGGGAAAAAGGGTCCTTTAAAACACTTTTACCCGCAGTGTGTGCCATGAAAAGAAGCAGGACAAGCATGGCGTCTCATCACCAATAGAAGTGATAATTCCAAACTATTTAAAGCATAAATCTAGAGGTTTTGTATAACAGACTAGCGTCATGACCGGAGATTACTAAAAGACATTCCAACTTTATTTTTGGAGTTCAAGAAAAACAGCGGAGAACAAACCCCACCGCTCGGTTCACAGTATGAACCACGGCACAGGATCTCAAAATGAGAACACCTAGGCCCGCAATTATCGGACAGCTTGTGGGTATTATGGATCGATAATACCTATGAACATCAACAAGGAAAAATGGACAGAGGTAGCCTAAATTAATAGTGGCAACTCAAAGACACCTAGTGTATCCCCTATTTTGCAGGTAGGCATTTCGTGTTTTTGTTTGGTTACGGCTAGGCAATAATAGGGGTGAACTTCGTCAGGTATATGGAAACTTTTTTCAAAAAATATCATAGGTTTTTCTGACTAAGACAGTCTTTATATTACGTAATACTTGCTCATGATAAAAGAAAGGCAAGAATACAAAGGCTAAACCTGCGAAGCCTGGGTTCTTTTCGAAAAGAAGTTATAAGGGGATACGTTTAAAAAGCTTGAAGAAATTTATTTTACATATTGCGACTGTAGTTAGGAAGATGAAAAAGGGGGAAACAGTGTGAAAATCATTTGAGTATTTATATTATCGGTTTTAGGTATAGTAAATGCTAAGGGACTCTTCCAGATGTTTAAATGTGGCCATGACCTCGAAGAGATGGTCAGGATTGATGATAACAGTTGAGCAAGTTGACTAAACAGTCAAATCAGTTAGAATACAAAAGGCCAAGACAAGGCCACATAGCCCATATACAACCTAACAAAGAAACACAAACGTTGCGGAAGCATAAGGAGTTACGGAAGTTAAGGAATGCCGAAACCCGAGTCTAGCAATACCTACCGCACGTAACAAAGTCACACGCAATAGGCAATACTAGACTGGGGGGACTTGATGACGTATAATAGGTTTACCAGGCCTCTGGGCCTAAACCATATTAACTTAATGGGCTCCAAGCCCAACTAAAAGAAACCTAAAAATGATGGGCCACGATTAAGCCCTATCTCATGCTGGCATGACCCAGAAGAAATAAGACAGACGTAATAAGCCTTCTGCGGACCAAGCAACATTCGCGGAAGGGGACCCACATTCGTAAGACACGATTATCGTGGACCTTTATTTGATAAGGGTCCTACTTTGGCCCACTAACATAAATGAGCGAAATATTAGGAAAACCTAATATCTGGCTCATCTATAAAAATGGGTACTCTGATACCTTACATGGTATGATTTTCTAACCACATTGTATACACACACATACTCTTACATTCTCTAACAAATCATGAATACTTACTCTTACGTCAGAGTCTAATCGTGGGGTCCGTCCCCATGATAAGACTAACGGTTTGTCTTTATTTGTGCAGGGAATCATCATCATCACTTAATTTAGTACAAGATGACGTTTATTGGCCTAGCCCAATAACCTTTTAGATCTATTCTTTTAACTCATAACATTTTTTGTACTAACATGGTACAACATCATATAAGTATTTCGTGATGTGCATGTCAATTGCTTATTATATTGTGTATATTACCTCCTTTACTACAAAATTATAATTTTTTCATATGTGTTTGATGAAACATAGTAGTAGTAGATCTAGTAAGCAGTAGCATCAGTATTAGTAGCAGCAGTAGCAATAAGAGGTAGTTGTTTGTTAAATAAAATTTGTTGGGTCAATTCAGAGCCCAATGATCTTTGCCTAGATTTAAACAGAAATTAGGCTAAATATGAAAGAACCTCTGAGTGTTGGAATCAGAGGTAATGAAATGACTCTCTTAATATAAAGCCTCATAAAGCAACATCAGACGTATTCAAGTCAAAGACATTATGAAGGAAGTCAAAGATTACTTGAAGACATACTCGTTAGCTGGGATGGATATCAGCTGGTATGTAGAAGGAATACACTGAGGTTCTAAGGAGAGTCGGAGGTGGTAATACTCTGACTATCCTATTACCCTTTGAAGAAGAACAAGCTGAGCTTAAATTATTCTCTGAAGTTTAGGTGGGAAACTCTAATAACTTGTCATGGCGGGACAAAAGGGTATTTGTGTTAAAGTCTGTACCAAGTACGAAGTTGGGAAAAGTAGTGAACAGTTGGCAGAACTGTTCACTAAAGTATGGGCGGGTAGTTCCCAAGATTAGATGTGCATTAAATACCTCGTACGTCCTCTACTAGAATCTTGACACATTGCAACTACCCTCACTAAGGACGCAACCTCGTATTAGTATAAATAGATAATTTTATAAGGAGTAAATGCCATCGCTTTAATTGTTGTTATTATTACATTTACTCCTTTCGAACTTAACAGAGGTCAGCTGTCTCAATCAGCTGTCCAGATAAGTTTGCTCGTAAACTTGATTCATAAATCAAGTTTACTTGTTCAAAGGGTAATCTTACATTGTCATTTAACTTGTATGATCCATAGCACATTGCAATACTTTGATTCTTATCAATAAAGCATTACACGATTAAAAAGTTATTACTTGTGTTATTTAGTATTTGATAAGTGTTATATTTCATATAGACATTGAATTGGGACTTTTAATTGGTATCAGAGTAGTGTTAATTTATAAAACCTTTTAGAAACTGCTCTTTGTTTTAAACAAATCAAGATCCAATAATGTCTAGAAGCTTACCATCTATCCCACCACCACTTGGAACAAGTTCTGGTAATCCGAGTAGCCCTAATGTTAATAGGGTTGACACGATGCCTAAGAATCAACACATTGTTAGGATCAAGAAAAGTCTCGTTCACTTCCAATATTAACTAGTCAAAGCCCGTACTTAGTCAATGTCTAGTATGATAAGCTAATATGGCCCAAAGGCCTATGGAAAGTCTCCCAAGGCCTATGGCCGACCAATATTGTAGTATAAATACCCTCTCCATGTCTTGGAGAGGGTGTTGGTTAGTTTTGTATTCTCATTTTACTTATGAATTAAATGTTTCTTACTTTCTCTCTCTAGAATATATCTTTCCTTCCACTCTCTCTCACTAAGTTCCTTCCCATCTCATATCAAAGATTACTTGTATTCTTCAATTGGTATCAGAGTAGCGAAAGTCTTGAAACATGTACTTGAGCTTTCATGGTATCTGTGGAGATCTTTATGACCCCTTAGATCGTTATTAAGACTCATCTAGGATATAGTAACAATGATTAATAAACTTGCACAACGGAATAATAAAATAGAAATTAGAGTTACTTCAAGGTTTTCTTTATTCATTATATCCCCAAGATCAAATGATCCTTGAGGCTAAACTAACTAATACATAGATGTTTATAACACATATACTAACTATCTAGCTATGCTAACTAACTACTAACTATCGTGTATACACACACATTTTCTAGACTCTCATTGGAAGAGTTCTATGTTTCTGGGATACAGTAAACCTATGTCTAGATCTCTTTATATAGAGAGAGATTAAGACTTACAAAGGAAGTAACTTAATAAGATAAGGAAACTAATTAAACCAATTTAAATACTTTCCTAATCTTTATCTTGTAAATCTTTGACCAAAACTTCATAATTCTCCACCAGCTTGTAGAATTCCGATCCTGACAATTTAGTCCTTATGTTTCATTCTGTTGCTCTTTTGTCTCATCAAATTAGTAAACCCAACAAGCTTCCCCTATTTGATGATGACAGAACAAACAAATTCTTGCACGAACTTCCCCTGAAGTTGAGATCATAGATCTCCCTGAATGAAACAAACTTCCTTGTAAACTGCTTCCCCTTACCTTATGATCATGCCACCACACATAAGAAAAATCACACACCTTTGCTAGATTCGTCAAGTCTTCGTCACAACGTTATAAGCACGAACAAGTTACCTCCTCCTAAAAGGTATGATAAAACACAAACCCAAATAATTCCACTTCAACTTCAAATAGGTCATAAAAAACCTTCTTCGTAACCAATTCGAACAAATAATCCAAAATACGAGCCTTTGAAACTTTTAGGAACATTTAAACCAAAAACTTTCCAGAACAAAAACTTCGACACATCTTTTCTTCATAAAGTCGACACCAACAAAAACCTTGAACAATCCTAGATATCATGAGCAACCCGCTCTGATACCAATTGTTGAACCAAATTGTAGGCTTCATAGATCGTTTTGCCCATCTAGGATATAATAACATTGATCACGCAGCGGAATAACAAATAAGAACAACAATGTTATGAACAAAGTTTTTATTCATAAACTAATAAACTATAAACTACTCGACTTTAATCAGTCGACTATGAACTAGATAACTAACTACTAAAAAACTAACTATTAGACTCTCATTGGAGAGATCTAACTATGATGGATAATAAAACTATTCACCCTACCTCTCTTTATATACTAGAGAGGCTAGGGTTTACAAGAAAACCTAGCTTACATAGGAAGCTAACTTAATTTGTATTTAGGAAGCTAATTAAAACTAATTAAAACCTTCCTTTATCTTTGATATTCTTTGACTTTTCAATGCTTATCTTCATGGAAATATTCCAGCTTTTAATTCTTCCATATGTAGAATACCAAAGTGTCATATTAATTCCTTGTTGTTTCATTCGTCTTTATTTATGCATATGTAATTTTGTAATCATCAAATCTGAGATCCCAACAGTATCTTTATAACTGTCGGTCGAGTATGAGCATGCGGCTATGGATCTGTGAGTCAGTTGGAACCAGGTACCTCTATGACCATCTTTATATATTCCTGAAATAAAACAGTTAGCAATAAAGCGAGGGGACTAACATGGCTTTGTCATTCGCTCGGGTTTGGTTGGAGTAACCTTCGAATCCGTGAGGATCGACCTGTGATCAGGTAGATTCAATTTAAGAAGAATCTCCTTGACAGGATTTCCAGCTAAAGTATTGAGTCTTTCCAACACATGTGTATCAGATTCATCAAACTCAGCATGTTCTCATTATCGAAACGTCTCAAAGCAGACAATACAATAAGAGTAAACCAGCGAGTTACTATCTCATTAATTGAAATAAAAATTGATTTGAAAATCAATCGACGTGTCACTTGCTAAAATGGTTTTGTGACACATCGAGAGTGTTAATCATTTCAAACTTCATCATCAATCATCAATTCATAACCTGGAACAAGTTTGATTCTTATAGAATCGCACCATCGTTTCTTTCTAGTTGTCACAAGTTTGATTCATATAGAATCGCACAAGTCACCTACCATGAGCTTGTTTGATGTTGGCTCAAGCAGGATTTCCATCTTCACTGTGAATTATATCACTCGGATGTTCTGGCAAAATCACAAGGATAATGCGTAGGACTCTTAATATATATCTTGTTATTCACATTGTGTGACTTAGCAAGCATAATTTTGACAAGTGTCCTAATGAGATTTATGGATGATCTCTTTTTGGCTCTAGACTCAATAGTGCACTTTGTTTTTAGTGATCAAAGGCTGGAGCAGTCTGCCACCTTTTCAATATCAACTAACTCGAAATGAGAAAGTCGATAGAAATGCGTGTAATCTCTGTGAGAAATGAAACAAAAAGTATGTTGAGAGACCTTGAGTGACTAGGGAGGGTTATGCATAGTATCACTCGGTCCATGACTATCTTCAATGTCAGACAACATCTTAGTGTTTTTGACAAATTATGTATTGACCCGGTTTCTGCCTAAGTGTATGGAGGGCTTCTTTCTTTTCACCCTTTTATCCTTAAATTTCTTTTTCATTATTCAACCCCTTCAGTGCTTATCGAGACTTCATAACTAACACCTTGTTAGGTTTATTCCAGTGCTAGCTCCATCTCAGTCAGAACTTTTCTCGATTCTCACTTTTTCTCCTTTTGTATTACACCTAAGGACTTCTACACTAACTAGTGGATATCCCTGGGTAGATCTCTCCGGTTCTGGCTGGATCATAGGATTTGAATACCTAAGCCTAACCGCCTTATAACTTCATAAATTTAAGTACATGGTCGGTCTTTTAGGTATTCCATCACAATCAAAACCAAAATCATTAGAAAATTCAATCAAAGTGTTTGATATAAATATAAAAAGATTTACACTTTGATATAAATGAAGAAACCTTCGCTGGATCAAACCGTGGGTCGAAGCGACAAAGATCAGATAAGGAAGAGTCATCAAAAGAAGCAACTCAAAAGAAGTCAAAGTCTATAAGTTCTTCTAAAGGTACGACCAGATCTCCACCAAAATCATCAGGCAAGTCTGTTCAAGAAGAGGAGCATGATCCAAGGGTTGATGATCTGGAAGAACCATTTCATCAAGAGTTCGATACAGGAAATGATAATGTATCTCCTGTTAGAGAGGCAACAGATGTTGATGAACGATTATGGAATCCATCTAGTTCTCAAACTCCTGATCGAGAATGGAACTAAACAAAGATGGTTGACGACCGACCTCCTCAACAGTGGATGACTAAGTTGGAACAAGCTTTAAGCACAACATCCTCATTTAATGAGTTTTTGGCTACTCCCATTGATTTCTCTGCTTTTATAATGAATCGGCTCAACATTCAACATCTAACTCAAGATCTGTTGACAGGTCTAACATATGATCTCATTAAAGGCACGTGCAAGAGTGTTGTGGAGTTAGAATACCATCTGGAAGAAGTATTTAAAGCTACTAATGATCAGTTAGATTGGCATAATCTTGTTGGAAGACCGTATCCCCATGATCTTAGCAAGACACTTCCTTTAATTCTGGATGCACGAGGTCGTCTAATCATCCCATATGATCACTTTATAAACAATGATCTCGAATATCTAAAAGGAGGAAGCTCAAGTCGCAAATACACAACTTTAATTACCAAGACAAAGGCTCCTGATTACGGTCATATTAAATGGATTGAAGACAAGATTCCTAAAAGTACATGGAGTAAGGCACAAGTCGTCTACGACAAACACGCCTACTAGGGATCATATCACTGGGGATTAAAACGTCATAGATTCTATGGATATGCTTGATAAATGCTTAATTGTATATATAAATTACCTGGAATTTTGACAAATAAAAGCCAAGAAAATGCCAAAAGGATAGAAAAATATGTGCTTTTGTGTCCATTGTGCAGGAAAAATCAAAGCCGGATCAGTCTGATACAAGCAAGAAAATGAAGACCCAAAATAAAAGCCAAGGACCAATTTTGACAAGTTTTCAATGTTTAAAGGCTTATTTGAATGTTTGAAGTTCAAGGGCTAAAATTGCAAAAAGATGAGAGTTTGTTTATAAAGGGAGAAAAAGAAATTGAGACCACAAGGGCCAATTATGTCAAGATTGAAAGTCATTTTACACTACAACTAAGGAAAGTGAAACGCAGGGACTGAAGTTGCAATTCTCCCAAACATTTTAAACAAAGCGCGGCTTAAAACCTCCCTAACCACCTTCTCAACAGTTTTTCCCGCCTATTTCCATCACAAACCCAACTTCACTAATTTCACCTCCCTGCTCCTTTTCACTTCAATCTACCTCGTATTTTACAACCTCCACCTCACTAATCCAACGTGGCATCACTTTATTGGTCTAAATCCTTCAAAAATCCACGTGTAAGCTCACAATTGGTTTGAACAGGTCACAAGCTCATCAACAACTGAAGCTTTCATCCTTTTATCATTCTTCTCTATAAATAGAAGTGTAGACGTCCATTTTAGAAGTTAGTTAGTTAATTTTTAGAGTTTTGCAATTTTCTTTGTAATTTTCCAAATTCGTGTACTGTTCATGCGTTTTAAAATCCTTTCAATTTCAGTTTAAAGTTTTGTTACTACTCTTGTAATCTTCCTTATTCATTAATAAAGCAAAATTAATTGTGTTTGTGTTAAAGTTTTCAAGTATAAAGCAATTTTTAAGCAATAAGCTTAGAATAAGCTGTTTTGAGCTTATTCAAGTTCCTTTAGTTCTAAAGTTGTCACTAGTTGTTAAAAAGCTTTTGAATACTTACTTTGTCCATTAGAGTTCAATACTTTTCAGTTGAGTTCAGTATTAATCAAGTTTTGGAAGCTAATTGAAGAATAAGCTAATATTAGCTTATTGAGCTTTTAAGCTCAAGGTTTAGAGGCTTTGGAAGCAATTAGGTATAAGTTTTTAAGCCACTAATTCAGAGAGAGTGGCTTGGTTCTGAGACAACAATAATCTCAGGTTTCATTTCTCAAGTCTCATTTCAGCTTAATTTTAGCTTGAAACATTTGCTTATCACTTGTCATTCCTGTTCAATTCTTTGCAAACATATTTGTTTAGGCTTGTTATTAAGCTGTTTTAAGTTTTCATTAAATGAAATTTGTGTAATCTCAGTTTATATTTTAAAACTGTCATTGTTAGTGTATTAGGCTAGCTGAAGAAGTAGCTTCTTTTTCTTAATAAGCTGTAGATTTAATAGCTTAAATAGCTTAAATAGGTTGGTTAAAGTAGAAGTAGATAAAAGGTTTTAGGAGCTTAAGCTTTAAAATAGATTTTGAGTTCAAGTTAGGTTAGACAGAATTTTATAAGTAGTGTTTGGATTTAGGTTTAATTGACTTTTAAAGTCAAATTTAGGAGATAAATTTGTATTAGTCAGATTAGTTAAGTCATATAATCAAGTTTTAAAGTGGTCTTAAGAGTTAGATTGAAGAATTTAAGAGATTTGAGCATTTAAAAGCTTGAGTTGCACCAGGACAGTTTTAAACTAAATTAGATATAGAGTTTAGTGTCCCTAAAGCAATTTAGAGCTCATTTGGTGTTTGTGTAAGATTAGGTACATTTAGAGAGTGAGTTTATGAGTTTTAGGTGAGGAGGATTGACCTGCACTTTATCTTGGGTCAATTGCATCAGCAAACAGCAGTTAAAACTGCTGTTGCTTATCATATTTTTTTTTTCTAGCCAATTTTTTTAGTCTTTATATATAGGAATTAGAAGTTAGGATTAAGAACTTAGTTAGTACTCTATTGGTTAAATGTGAATCATCATTTAGATGTCATTATAAGCTTTTTAGTATAGCTTATTTTAGTTTGCCAAAGTAGTATAGCAGTTCTTTAGATTTTTAGCTTATAATCTCTTTGATTTCTAATTTCTAGTTGTAAGTTTAGAAAGTTTTTTTATCTAGATTAGTTTAATAAACATAGAATAGCTTATATTCAAAAGTTTAGTTTCTAAGGTTTAGAAATAAGCTAGAAAGCCTATCAAGTTTAGCTTAAAAACAGTCATAAGCTGAAGTTTGCACTTTTTGAGATCAATTTTCTTGATAATTTTGTTAACACTTAGCTAATGTCTGTTTAGATATCTTTAGTACATATCTTAATCTACATTTAGCCTCTTTTAGCTGTCATTTTCATCTAGTAATAAGCAAATAATAAGCCAAAATCCAAAAAGATAGGAAAACCTCTTAGTTTCTGTAACAGTTTGGAAAATGCTTATTTTCCAGCTTATTCTTTTGTCAAAAGTAGAAAGTGCTTTTATTAATGTTGTTTAGAATAAGCTGTTCTATAAGTTTATATTTTTGAGTTTTAGCTAATTCTCACTTTTTAATAAGCCAAAAATAAGCAAATTCGTAGGGTCTATTTTGTACTTTCTTAATAGTATAGGGTTACCCGTTTGCACTGAAGTGTAAAATTGCTTCATTTACCCCGCCTACCCTTGTCTTTCATTTTCCCAAGTTTACACCCTGATCTTTTCATTATCTTTTTAATTCCTTTTAATTTTCTTTTCAGTTTTAAAAATAGAAAAATAAAATTAGGTTTTCAATTTAATTTTTGCAATTACTTTTTAATAGTTGTATAAAATTTAGGGCTTTTTGTTCCAATTGATTTCTGCACCATTTAAGTAGTTAAAAACTATTTTTCCTTATTTTTCTAGTTTGATTTGTATTTTCTAGGAATTTAAATAAATTTTAGGTAATTTCTTTTTCTTAGAAAAATCATAAAAAATAGAAACATAGTTGAAAATTTTTGATTCTTTTTGTGAAAATTTTCTTTTTAAATCTAGTATTTTTGAAAAATAAAAGTAAAATTTTAGTGATAATTTTTAGAAAAAGTTTATTTTTTGTTAATTCATTAATCTTTAGAAATTCATAAAAAATTCAAAAATAGATAAAAAATTCCAATTCTTTTTTTTAAAATTTTCTTTTTAAATTTGTGATTTTTTTAGGCATTAAATTTGTTATTAGAAGTGCTTTAGATTTTAAATTTCAGTTTTAGCTCGCGTTTTTACTTTTCGTGCATTTAAATCTTGTGCTAGTTAATTGATTTTTATTTTGTGCTATTATAATTCGTAGTGTAATCAAAAGTTCAAAAATCCTTTATCATTCTTAACTCGAATCCGAATAATCGCCAAATCTCAATTCACGACTTCTTCGAGGAATTTACGACCCGTGTATTAATTACTTTCCTAAGTGATTAATTACTTACGGTATCTTGGTTAGTGAAAGTTTGCACTATAGAGATATATACTATAC
>BQNB010133890.1:0-18394 GCA_026074375.1 Tanacetum coccineum | reverse complement strand
TTAGTAAAGATCTTGTTTTTACTGTTTCATTGTTCTTATTAGTATTGCAAACTAGATTCTGCATAGTTTGTAATATTCTCAATCTTAATTTCTATTAGAGTTGTCTTGGATCTATCCAATATAACTAAGCTTTAAACAAGCTAAGTAAAGATCTGTTAAAAAGGGATAAACAATGACTCACCACCTTGTTAGCCTAGCACCCAAGCACCTCCATGAATCACCTACTTAAACAAACTTATGCACCAAGTTGAACCTTATCACCTCCTTGGTATGCCTCACCCTTCACCAATACCTTGCACCTCACCATACTACCTTCCTAGCTCTCCTTAGTCACCATGGATACACCTTGGTCCCTACTCCATCTAACTTTGCTATCACACCAAGTAAACTTGGTCCCTACTCTTCCTTTTGCACTATATATACACGAACACATATATACTTCTTCAATTCATCATTTAAACTACAAACATCTCAAAGTTATGATCTAGCCAAGCTAAGGAAGGTTAAGAAGGAAGTATAATCTGTAGTAGAAGCCATAGAAGAGAAGAAAAGAAGTCCTTGATCCATCTCCTAAGTTTTAGATTTCATTTCACTCATTTTTGACCCATTTCACCCATTCATGTACTAGTAAGCTTTTCTACTTGTTCAATAAGCTCTTGTCTTATTTTAAATCCTTAATAAGCTCTATTAGCTCATGTATAAGCTACTTGTTTAAGCCTTGAACCACAAACCTACACGGTTTGGTTTTCCTAAACCAAACGAACCCATTTTGGATTTTTAAGCTCATAAGCTCTTTACATAAGCTTCAAGCTCATAAAACTTACTTATTTTAGCTTATAGTAATAAGCTATAAGCTGCAAATTGAAATCGGATTTCAAAAATGCTAAGTTTATGAATTTTGGACTTAATTCGCAAATGATTTCATGCATAGGGGTATATATTGTAACTTATGAAATTATTAAACTTTCGGGCCAAAAATGTAATTATCCTAAAGTTAAACTTCTGGGGTTTGTTTTGCCATATTTGAAAGTTAAGGGTTAAATGTTTTAAAAATCATATATAAAGGGATTAAAGTTGTAAATATATATATATATATACCAAGGGTATATATTGTCATTTTCATATTCTCAAGGGTATAAAATGTAATATAATTTTATATTAATTATAAAAATATATTTAAATATTATAAGACTCGATTTTATTAAAACCCGACACATTTGTCCTTATCATTCGTCGATCGAAACACTATAAAACAATTATGTTATATATTTAACATAATTTATCATCCTCTAGCTTTTGAAGAATCTTAAAAATATAAAACCTTATCATTTAATCTATAACGTATCACGTTACTAGGAAGTTTCATGTGAGGGTATTTCATTTGGGTAGACGTTTTAACGAGTTGTTAGATTTACGATTTAAAGTGTCCTAGCTCCTCAAACGTTTACTACATGACCTCTGGATTATGATAGCCCAAACAGTGATACGATATTTTCACATGTTAATAAACCAAATGAATATTTACATTAAACTTTATGAAATAAAGTTTTGAAACAATCAAACTAAGACTTGACATATTACCCCAGGTTGCGTGACGAGGCTGTTTACTTCCATTTGAATTAAATTTCAAATCAATCTACTACCATATCAAGGTGAGTTCATAGTCCCACCTTTACATGTTTTCTAAACTCCGTGGGGAGATACATGCTATAAACATGAATACAAGTATTTTCAACTGTATGTTATCCTGATATATTATTGCCTAAGTACCTTCATTTTCCATAAGGCCCCACTATCATGAACCGTTAATTACTTGTAACCGAACGTACTGGTTGAGTAAGCGCGAATGCCGTAAATATATCTATTGGGACTGAAATTCCCCGTCCGGGTAGATAACAACGCACTACCATACGGACGCATTTCATTTGAGGAACTCGGGTGTTTGGCAAAGTACCCGCTTGGGGCAACAACTTATGAATAACATTTACTTAAGGCTTCGGTGTCATAAGCTTAGTGTAATAATATAATATTGTTTACCATGGTAATTGTATTCATTGCAATTATTACTATTACATTGACTTGTTTTCAACTATTATATTTCAAACCTGTGAATTTCACTTAACCGTTGTGTTGACCCTTTTAGCATATTTATCTCAGGTAATTAAGCAAACTATGGCATGGAGTGGCGTTGGACTTGAGGACGTCCAAACTTGTTATCATTCAAACTTTATGTTTTCAATGTACTTTGGGACCTCTTTTGTAAAACTCTGATATATTATTGAATGATAACTAAATTTTCCAAAATGTCTCTTTTGAGTCATTTTCTATGATTATGACTATTGATTCATGAAGTAATACCCCAAATTAGCTTTCACTGCTATTTGTCAAATAAGGGGGTGTTACATCTTTTGGGTCGATGCCTTTGTTCTTCCCCATGCCATTTTGTGGCATGCAACTAAAATGTTGATGAAAGATCCTGCTCCGCTACCCACTAAGTATAACGCGGATATATGTGATTACCTTGCTACCAACCCTGCTCCTTTCAGAAAGTTTTTGGAGCCTTTCTTGTGCCTTGTAGCCATAAGTCGGTATTATACTTTAGACGAGGGCTGTTATCCGACCTTCTGGGATGACGAGAATGAGGGTGGGTGTTTGTTGCTTGTGCTTTGTGACTTATGCTTTTGTTGCCATATCTGACCTATCTCCCTTGTTTTTTTATGTGCAGAGATGGATTTATTTGCGTTCATCAATCATGCGGATCTTACAAAAGTTAAAATAGGGGAGAGGGAGGTCAAAGAGGGTAAAGTTCCACTTCTTGAATTAACCAAGGAACGAGTTGTTCCGCTTGTTGGTGTGAATGATCAAGAAGGTGTTGTTGCTCAGGCTGTTGGTAATGAAAATGTGGATGAGGGAAGTGGTGGCGGTGCTGTGGCAGCAGATCAGATTGGGTAGAGCGATCCTACTATCCGAATTGGCGATATTGACATTGAGGTGGATGTTGAGGCTTAGACCCTTGTTGTTGATAAGCCAAAGAGGTTTAGAAAAAGGAAGATTGCTGATGGTGCTAGTGGTTTTGGCTATCCCCCCAAGAAGTTAAGGGAGGATCACGGCACCTTTAGAGAAGTTGGTGCCAGCACTGCTGGGAAGTCCCTTGTGGCTTTGCAAGATCTACTTGACAAGATTACCTTAGCCACAGAGATTGGTGCTACCGCCGTGGCTACATACCCTTTGTTACATCTTTTGTAACCCCTACACCAAAGCATAGGGTGGCGAGTATACCAATTCTATTTCTGTAGCCAACATAAAGACCAAGCGCCCAGCTGAGAGGTTTGTAATTTCTTTAGACACTCCTCATGATTCTAATGCAAATGCTGCAAATGACGAAGTTTCTTCGGTTTCCAAGTCTACTATTTTGGATCCCGTTGTATTAACCACTACTATTGCTACTACAATTGTAGCAGATACTGTAGATTTTACTTCCGCAGGTAACATAAATCCGGATGTTGCGGGACCCTCTCAGCCGGCTGATAATGATATGTCTTCCGAGAGCTTTTATGTTTCCCTTGATATGGAGTTCGAGACACTAGATCAAACATATGTTCCAAAATGTGATGTTTTGAATGACTCTTCTCTGGATGAGCCCAATGTATGTCGTAGTTTGGTTGATCAACTTGCCCCTCCTATGTTTTTCACACAGTTGCGTGCTATGGATTTCAATCAATTATCCACCGAGTTCAATGTTGGAGCTGCTCGCCAATCGTGTCTGGGTGCGGAAGTTAGGATGCAACTTGAGCATGTTCTTAGGGGGGGAAAGAGGTTAGAGGGTAAATGTGATATGCAGGCTAAGTTGTTAAAGGAGAGAGATACAAAAGTGGCTAATTTGAAAGCCCAGTTATCTTTGAAGGAAGCTGAGACCGCAGAAGCCATCCGTCTCCGTGGTCAGATTATGAATGTTGAGGCTGCGGAAGCCGCTAAGGATGATGAATTGAATAGGTTGAGAGAGCAGAATGCTGCTCTTGAATCCGCAGCCGTTGCCAAAGATTCTGAGCTTGCTAAGCTATCTCAAGAGTTATCAAGCTTGTAGTTATCTTGTGATGATTTGAGCATTAAGGCTTCCACTCTTGAGTGTGAAAAAGACAAGCTTGTTGATCAGGTACTTGCTTATGTTTCTTATACTTTTTGTATTTTGTGATATTCTTAGGTTACTTAATAATTATTTTAATCCTGCAGGTGTTCGTGCTAGAAGCTGACTGTTCTGGCCTCCATGACGAAGTTTTAGGCTACATGCTATTCAAGGAGCGGATTGAGGAAATGCATGATGCTCAGGTTAAGGCTCTTAGCGACCGCGTTGCGGGTATAGACTCTAAACTATTAGAGATGGCCCTTTACCTAGATGAGGAGTTTTATCCTTGTTTCCTGACAACTATAGATGGACGAAGGTGGATTCTCAGCCATGATGTAAAACTTGTCATTGTGAAGTGCTTACAATCTCCTAAGTATATGGCTGCTCTGGGCGGAGCCATAGGCCGTGCGATTGATAAGGGAATGCAAGACAGGCTTATGGCTGGTATTAAGCATGGAAAGGCTGGAAGAAGTCCTAATGTTATTTCCGCTTACAACCCTGCCGCGGAAGATATTTATGTTTCTGCCATCAATGCTCTCACCATGGAGTTTCCTTTGCTCGCTCAACTTGAGTCTCTTAAAGATGTAAGTATGATGAATATTATGGATCTTCTTCTCTTAGAGGGTCCTATTGCTGAGGCTCCAGAAACCAGTCAACTACAACTTTCCCTTGAACAACTTATGGTTCCCATTCATCAGCTAGAGTACCAGGCTATCATTGGTGAGACCTCACTATCTTTTTCTTTGGAAGTAGCTCATAATCATGTTTAGAGGCTTAGGGGAGATGCTGCAGTTCGCCATCTATCCCTTATGGATGTTATTGTCCCTTTGGTTGAGCCTTTGTCTACTAAGAGTTTGGTTGGTGAAGCGAGCACTTCCAGGGTTCCAATTACAACTACTGCCCTATCAACTACTTTTAGCCAAGTCTGCATTGTTCCTCTGGTACCATCTACTAATGCTCCCATTTCTCCCAAGATTATTTTTGAGCAGGAGGAACTAGATACTACGCCGAAGCACGCCTCAGCTCCTTAGGCTTATGGTTTTTGTTGTTATTTTGTGACTTTGTCGCGGTCGTATGTGACCTTTTTGTAGCAGTTGTTTGTATGCAGACATTTTAGATTACATCCTTGTGTAACCATTATATAGCACTTAACAATTTTTATGTTAGTATTTTTTGTGTTTGCTATCTTTTAATATTGCTGTTATACTTTCGCAGTGATAGTCTTTGTTGAGTATTTTTGGGTTATTCTCCTGGTACTAGGCTTGTAAACCTCTTATGTACATGAGTTAATTATTAGGCTGCTCATCCTTGTATTATGCGGAATAATAACTTGTGTTTGTGGGGTCTTGCCCCTTTATGTGCGCGTCTTATTCACATATATAAATAAGTTTGCAAAGTAAAGAGAGAAATTTTTAACATAAACTTGTGAAGGTAGCTAGTCTTTACTTTTTTCATTGAAATTTTAAAAGACATTACAAAAGATCAAGTAAATTAAAGTGCAGTTCCTCCATCGTAGAGTTCGTATAGGTGAGGTGCTTACATTGCATGAATATAACATTTCTTAAGATTGTGGATATTCCATGTTCGTGGAAGTTGGTTTCCGTAACAGTCTTTTAATTTGTACGCGCCCATGCCTAATGCTTCCGTTACTTCATATGGTCCTTCCCACTTGGGGCTAGCTTTCCTCCTTCTTCCACACGGCTTGCATCGTTGCTATGGTACATGAGGTCTCCCGACTTGAAGCTTGTGTTGCGGACCTTTGATTTGTAGTATTTTTCCATTTTTACTTTGCTTTTAGCCTCGCAGATCGCTGCCTGTTCTCTCTGTTCTTCCAATAAGTCAAGATTAATTTCTAAGGCTTCATCATTTTGCACCACATCCATTTTCATTATCCTTAGTGTGGGCATGCCAATTTCTGTTGGGATAACTGCTTTCATTCCGTATGTTAGTGAAAAAGGAGTATCCCCGTTGCTGGATTTGATCATGGTGCGATGTGCCTATAGAATATGAGAGATTTCTTCTATCTAATTCTTACTTCTTGCTTCTAGCCTTCCTTTGATTCCTTTTCCTAAACTTTAGTTCGCTCTTTCTATTAACCCATTTGCCTGCGGATGTTTTATGGAAGAAAAACATTGGCGGATACATAGCTTTTCGCATCAATCTTTGAATGGGTTATCTCATAATTATTTTCCATTATCAGCGATTATTTCTCTTGGGAGTCCAAATCTACAGACTATATTATCCCACACAAATTTTTTGACTTGGTTGTCCGTTATGGTGGCAACTGGTTTTGCTTTAATCCACTTTGTGAAGTAATCAACTGCTACTATCAAGAATTTAACTTTGGCAGGACCTTTCGGGAAAGATTCGGGTATGTTAATTCCCCATTTGTAGAATGGCCATGGGGATGTGATTGGAGTCAGCTTTTGTTGCGGATTTCTCAAGACAGGTCGGTGGACCTGACAGTCTTGGCATGCTTTTATTAATGTCTTTGCATCTTTGTGCATAGTAGGCCAATAATATCCGGTTCCCAAAGCTTTAGACACCACGGATCTTATGTCTGCATGCATGCTACAAGATCCTTTGTGTATCTCCCTTAGAACATAATCTGCTTGAAGCGGTTTGACGCATCACAGCTAAGGTCCAAGAAAAGATTTTTGTAAAAGACCCCATTGATCACGGCGAATCGTTGTGACTTGCGCCGCACCGCTCTTACCTTTTCCTTTTCTGCGGGGAGTTTTTCTTCCGTGAGGTAATTATAGATTGGAGTTATCCATGTGTCTCTTTCCTCCTCTACGACAGCTAGCACTTCCGTCACATTTATGGACTTTTCCCTGAGCTCTTCAACTAGGACCTGTTTGGTTAGACGGGCAAAGCTAATGGACACAATTTTGTTTAAGGCATCAGCTTTTTTATTTTCACTTTTGGGCACCTGTTTAATTGAGAATTTCTTAAAGCTATCGGAGAGTGTTTTTACCTTTTCTAGATATAGTATCATTACAGGCTCTTTGGCTATATAAGATCCATTTATCTGATTAGCCACTAAACGTAAGTCTACGCTTGCTTGAAGTTTTTTTACACCTATTTGTTTTGCAATCTTGAGACCGACAATTAAAGCTTCATACTCAGCCTCGTTATTGGCTGCATCAAATCTGAATATTAGGGCATAGGTGAATTTTGTCCCTTCCGAACTTCTGAGTATCTGACCAGCTCTGGAACCATCTACATAGGATGATCCGTCCGTGAACAATGTCCATGGGTCCGAAAGTTCCTCATCTCCTTCCATAGGAGTGTTCGAGGAATCTTCTTCTGGATGTTCCACGATGAAATCCGCCAATATTTGTCATTTGACTGATGTTCTTGGTCTATACTGTATGTCATATTCGCCTAACTCAATACTCCACTTCTGTAGCCTCCCTGCGACTTCTGGTCTGGATAGTACTTGCTTGATAGGTTGGTCCGTGATGACAATAATTGTATGTGCCTGGAAGTATCTTTTGAGCCGTTTATTTGCGTGTACTAGAGCTAGCACCAACTTTTCCATTGACATGTAGTTTATTTCTGGGCCTTGCAGGGCGCGGCTAACAAAGTAAACTGGCATTTGTTTTGTTTCTCTCTCCATCATTAAACTACACTTACCGCTTCTTGCGCCGCCGCAAGGTACACAATCAATTCCTCTTTCTCCATCGGTGCGGTTAACATTGGCAGCTCTGCTATTAGCTGTTTCATTTGTTTGAATGCAGCTTCAGCTTCTGTAATCCATAGGAAATCACTTTTCTTTTTGCACTTTTTTAATGTTTTAAAGAAAGGCAATGATTATGCTGATTTGGAGAGAAATCTGTTTAGGCTTGCTAGCTTTCCATTCAGCTTTTGTACGTCTTTCAGACACTTTAAGGATTGTAGGCTTAGTACTGCTTCCACCTTGTCTGGACATACCTTTATCCCCTTGGTGTTTACCTTGTAGCCCAGGATCATGCCTTCCTATATTTTAAAGGTACACTTTTTAGGATTTAGCTTCATGTTTATTTCCTTTAGAGTTTTGAACGTCTCCTTAATACCTCTTATTATTTCGTGTTTCGCACAACATTTGATTACTAGGTCATCCACATACACCTTCAGGTTTCTGCCAATCTGTTTATTGAATGCTTTGTCTACCAGACACTGGTAGGTCACTTTGGCGTTCTTCAAGCCGAAAAGCATCTTGGAAGAGCAGAATATCCCTTGGCTTATGATAAATGTCATTTTCTCTTCATCCTCTTTGGCCATTTTTATTTGGTGATATCCCTTGTTTACATCTAAAAAACTCTTAAAGGGGTGTGACACCCGTGATTTGATCAGGTTAGTCATACTTTAAGAATTGGCTAAGTGTTTATATGTGTTATAGTTGTGATCTATGTAACTTTATCTATGTGCATGATTATCATTCTGATGTGCGTGTTCATCTCATTTTAGAATGAGTTTAAGATATTGAGGGTTATTTCCATTTTGTTCACGTGTAGTAATAATGGAAATGAGTGATGTGTTTGCATGCATTGCTACATCAATATGTGGATAATTATGTATTATAGAAAGTATGTCATAATGGAAGGGAATTAGGTTCGTAAAATATGAGAATTAGTAATGAACTTTCTAAATATAGAACGTATTTTTGGAAATGAAAGTTATAAATAGAAAGTTAGTATTTAGTTTTTTATGCAAAAAGGTTTACCAAATTTGCATAGGTTTTTGTAGAAAATTTAGATAAAGTAGGTAATTGTATAATTAATAATAAAATAAAAATAATAAAAAATATATGTATGATAGGGGGGCCGATCGGTTGGTTATAGAAAAGAAGAAAAAAATGTATTTTTATTTAATATCAAGTTTAGTTAGATTAGGATTCTAATTAGATGGTTTAATAAAAGAAAAAAAGACCTAGCTCATTCCCTTCTCCTCTTGTGTCGTACGAAACCCCAACCCTTAAGAACAAGGAAGACAAAAAATTTCATCCAATAAATTAAGAGCTAGTTCTTGTTAGGAGCGGGTAAGTAAGCTAGGTAATGATTCTACTCTTGTTAATTCTTTTTAAATCATGTAACAAATAATATGATAGATCATTAGGGTTTAAAACTTCTGTAATTAATGATGTTATGATCATGTTAGTGCGTTTGGGGTTTGATTATGATCATATTGGTGCAAACAGTTAGGCTTAGATCGCGTTAATTTGTGAATTAGGGTTTGGCAGATTTTATGGTTGTGTTTAACTGATGATATCTCAATGATGGTAACGTGTTTTGAGGTGTTTCTGGTGCCTAAATTATAGTTCAGAGAGTCTACTTTTCACAAATTCTAGCCTCGAACGATTTTGAGTTCTGGAAGTTAGTTAAATGTTAGCTACAAGAAAAGTTGTCAAAAGAATAAATACGGGTCAAATTTGGGTCAGAATTCGAGAGGTAAAACCCCTATTTAAAGTTCGAATTAAGGTTAGCCAAAAGACAGAAGTTAAATTCTATATGTCTATTAACTTTCCTCAAAGTTTTAGCTTCTGATTAGTTGTCTAAGTATGGTTAGTAAGGTCAAACATTTTAGTACGCGTTTAGATCCGAATTTGAGTAATTAAAAGTTGGAATTTATTTGGGGAATTTAAGTATGGGAATAAATTAGTGGAAAATAAGGTAGATAGTAAACTCATGGAAGTTTATGGATGATTTTATTGGGAATTTATGAGGGTCAGTAGGTATGGTTTGGAAAATTGGAAAGTGTCACTAAAATTTTGCGTTTTTGGGTAAAATGTAGTTTAGTAGACTTATGAGTAAATGAAAGGGTTAAAGTTGGCATGGTGTCGGGGTGACCTATGGAGGTATGTAAACCCCTTAGACATCCATCATATGATTGTTACACGGACTTAAGCATTTGGTTTAGTCGCGTGTAACACGTTTATATTGTATTGTGTAGTTTTGTGCAGTGAAATTTGGGAAGCTGCATCGAGCATCAGGTGAGTTTCATAGTCCTTCTTTTTGCATTGTTTTTAAATTGGGATGGAAATAATGTAAATAGTTTTGAAATGTTTTAATTTTTGTGATTATGTGTTTTAAATGAGTGTGGACATTGTATCACTATTATATGACCTTGTGTTACATGTTGGTTATGAATTACTTGTATGTACTATGTTTGGCATGTCAAGGTTTGTGATTTACTTGCATGTACTATGTTTGGCATGTCAAGGATTGTGATTTACTTGCATGTACTGTGTTTGGCATGTCAAGTATTATTGATTTGGATCGGATGAGTATGCCTACTCAGTGTTTGATTGGATCGGAGGGGTACGCCTACCCAGTATATGATTTTGTTGATTTGATATGATGATTGGATTGCATGTTAGCATAAGTTCATAATAGTTTATATTTGTCCTACCTTACTTTTATTAATCACAGTAATTGATTAAAAGTTTGAATTGTGTGTCGTAAACCTATGACTCTCACCAACCTTTGTGTTGATGTTTTTAAGCATCATTTTCAGGTGAGCATCATGAGGATCTTAAGAATAAGAGGAGTAGCTAGAAAGACCATAGGCTGCTTGCGGAGTATAATCTCCTAGTTTATTTCATTCATGAATGAATGTTGAATGTTGTTGATTTGAATTGCTTAGGTTTATTTTGGATGTTTTGCATGTCTTGGTATTTATGTGAACCCCTTTTTGCTTCAATACAAGACGCCAGTTATCTTTTATGTTTGTTTAGGTATTTTCATGACACCTCGTGTCTATACCTTAATTTCTTTTATGCATTGTAGTTCTCTATATAGACACCATTGTGTTATGATGATATCCATTCTTGTTACGCCTCGCGTTTCCGCCTTGGCGGGGTGTGACAGATTGGTATCAGAGCCTTTAGTTATAGAGAAGTAGGTGGTTTGACCTAGACTATAACCTAGGAGTCCTTCATATAGCTGCATAATAGGATCTATATGTTAAGTTATCTAGGCGTTTTGTTTTCTTGCTTTTCTTTGAGTTTTATTTCGACCTGCGAGCTACTCGATATCAGAAGATTCAGAAGAGGAGCCATTTGAGGAGGAGTTTTCGAGGGACTAAAGGAGGAAGGGTAGTTGAAGAGTCAGAGAAGGAGGTCGACTCAGATCTCCTGTCAGATGCTTGTAGTAGGTCTGGACCCGCAGAGTTGGGTGACTATTGCGAAAGCAAAGTCAAACCTAAGCGAGGCCCAGCATAAGTTTATTTTGTCTTTTACCTCAACACATTGCTATTATCGATGATTTCTTTTGGGTATTTCATATTTTGAGGCACTATAAGGCTTTCTTTTTTGATGTTATCTTTATATAAATAAATATTATTTTGGTGGATCATCGTGTTTGTGTATATTGGAGTCGTGCAAGATTTGCTATGTGGTATATGTGCATTATCATTGAGATGTGTAGTCTTGGAAGTAAGTATACGTGTGAAAGGATGCAATTATAATTATGATGGCCAACATAATTATAAAGGCATCACACACGTGGACTTGTGACCATGATTTCATTGATTGGTGTTTGTTTGTTAGGTGGTAGAGTAAGATGTGGTGAAGTGTACAATCCTGATAAGGATGGTTGTATAGTTAGGGAATTCTTCTCTTAACCTAATGTGTGATAATGTTAAGCTCAGTTGCGTAGGTAGTAAGTTTCCCTTCTATCTAACATTTTTGGATACCCCGAATACCTGTTATTACTACTATTATGATTATTGAGGTTGCTCGTTTGCTCGATTATTCGTTCGGATACCTAACTCTCATTGTAGCATTCTTTGTTCGTATCATGTTAGTACGGATGTTCTATCTTTCTCATTTAGTGATTTGATATGTATTGGTTGATCGGATTTGCTACTTTTGGCAATTGGTACGTCTCATTAGTTCTTCCTTGCATTGATTTCTCGTATGAATATCAGATTTTTTCCTTTTAAACACTATTTGTTTGTGACAAGTTAGTATGGATATTCACTCCCTTCTTTATATATCTTTTGGTTTTCGTTACACGTTTGCGACGTGTTAGTATCGATGTTTTTTTCTATGTTTGCTCTTTGGATCGTTAGTACGGATGAGTCTTACGTTCTTCATTTGGTTCGTAGTGTCTTTGCATGAATTTCACTTGTACGTGTTCGTTTGACTGTTATTCTGATAATATGGTTCCTTGTACTTTCTTTCGCCTGCAAACAATAGATTTGCGTTAGAGTCCTTACGGTATTTTGAAATCCCTTTTGGTATTACGATGTCATTTGTTTGAGTTACATATTAAGGTTGAACTATAATAATCCTTTTGAATTATATTGAGGCTTGGGGAAAACTATTTTTTTAAACCATTTTATGAATACGTTGTGATAACGCTTTTATGTAAATGTCTCTTTATTTTTAGGAAAACTATGTTTACAATGATTTCTATGAAACGATGTGATACCGGTTGACTGTCAATACTATGTTTAAAATGATCTTTATGAATAAGATATGATTAAAATGATCTTTACAAATAAGATATGAATTTTTTTATGCTTGATAAATTTTATTTTGGAAAAGTAGGTTTAAAGTAATTCATAATGGTAAGATGTAATACACATTAAATAACTGTCTCTAGATTTTCTATAACAACCATGTTTAAAATGATTTTTTATAAAAATGGTATTCAAGACGATTTTAAGATTTAAAATGATTTTTTTTATATTTTAAAAAAATTTCTTTATTGTTTAAAAATAATTTTTTTTTAAAAACAGCATTTAGTTGGTTATTTCGAGTAAAGTTGATTATTGGTATAAGAATTTTATCTTCTCATTTATCAATCTTGATACGTATCGTTATTCGACATGTGCTCTTTTTCTTTTGTGGTGCGCTCGTTGATTCTTTTGTAATTGGGCGTCTTGTTGATTCTTTCGTTTGCATTCCCTATTGGAATAGATATTTCATCTCTTTCTTTAAAGGAATGCCTTGGCATTGATTCGTATTTATTTGCACCTATGAAATCCCTTATGCGTTTTCTAGCCTTTGATTCGATATTCGTTTGCTACCCTATTCAATAGTTCGTAACCCTTAAAATTCGTTGATATACATTTTATTCGACCAAGTCACCCTCCGTGGGGAGCACCGGTGTTGTTCAAAAAGAAGAACGGTTCATTTTAAATGTGCATAGACTATCGAGAGTTGCACAAGCTAACCACCAAGAATCTCTCTAGGATCGACGACTTGTTCTACCAGTTACAAGGTTCGTGGTATTTCTCTAAGATAGATTTTCGATCTAGTTATCATTAGTTGAGAATGCATGAAGAAGATATTCCAAAGACTGTCTTTAGGATGCGGTATGGACATTTTGAGTTTACGGTTACGCCTTTTGGGTTAACCAATGCACCAGTGGTTTTCATAGAATTGATGAACCGGGTGTGCAATCCGTATTTAGACAAGTTCGTCATTGTGTTTATTGATGACATTTTGATCTACTCAAAGTCTAAGGAGGAACATGAGGTTTATTTGAGGTTGGTGTTGGAATTGCTGAAGAAGGAGAAGTTGTATGCTAAATTCTCCAAGTGTGAGTTCTGGTTGCAAGAAGTGCATTTCCTTGGTCACGTGGTCAACCAGAATGGTATTCACGTGGATCCAAGTAAGATTGAGGCGGTAAAGAATTGGAAAGCTCCTACAACACCGTCTGAAATTCGATCATTTTTGGGGTTAGCAGGTTACTACCGACGTTTTATCGCAAACTTCTCTAAGATTGCTAAACCTCTTACTTCGTTGACTCAGAAAAACAAAAAGTATGAGTGGGGCGTGGAACAGGAAGAGGCTTTCCAGACTTTGAAGAATAATTTGTGTGATGCACCGATATTGTCACTACCTGATGGGGTTGAAGATTTCATAGTCTACTGTGATGCATCGAACCAGGGATTAGGTTGTGTACTCATGCAAAGAGGCAAAGTAATTGCCTATGCATCAAGACAGCTAAAGATCCATGAGAAGAATTATACAACGCACGACCTAGAATTAGGAGCAGTTGTGTTTGCCCTTAAAACTTGGAGGCATTATTTGTATGGTACGAAGAGTGTCATCTACACGGATCACAAGAGCCTTCAACACATATTTGATCAGAAGGAGTTGAATATGCGTCAAAGGAGGTGGATTGAGTTATTTAGTGACTATGAGTGTGAGATTCGCTACCATCCAGGTAAGGCGAATGTGGTGGCTGATGCATTAAGTAGGAAGGAACGAGTGAAACCTAGACGTGTACGAGCAATGGCTATGACTATTCAGTCTGGAGTAAGAGGAATGATACTGGCAGCCCAGAGTGAGGCGTTCAAGCAAGAGAACGTACTTGCAGAAAGGCTACATGGTTTAGATCAACAGATGGAAAGGAAAGAAGACGAGAGTTTATACTTTATGGACCGTATATGGGTTCCGTTAGTAGGAGGTGTGAGAACGATAATTATGGACGAAGCTCATAAGACTAGGTACTCTGTACATCCTGGAGCGGATAAGATGTACCATGATCTTCGAGATATGTACTGGTGGCCGGGAATGAAGAGGGATATTGCTACTTATGTTAGCAAATGTTTAACTTGTTTAAAGGTGAAGGCTGAAACATCAAAGACCTTTGGGTTTGTTGCAACAACCAGAGATACCTGAGTGGAAATGGGATAGAATAACTATGGACTTTATTACAAAGTTGCCAAGATCAAGTAGTGGGTATGATACGAATTGGGTAATAGTCTATAGACTGACTAAGTCAGCCAATTTTCTGGCAATACGAGAAGATTACAAGGTGGAGAACTTAGCAAGGCTATATGTTGATGAGATAGTAGCAGGGCATGGAGTGCCTATGTCAATCATCTCATATCGTGATGGAAGACTTACTTCAAGGTTTTGGCAAACATTACAGAAAGCCTTAGGGACGCGATTGGAGATGAGTACGGCTTATCATCCTCAGACGGATGAATAAAGCATCCTCAGACGGATGAATAAAGTAAGCGTACAATTCAGACTTTGGAGGACATGTTGAAAGCATGCGTGATGGACTTTGGTGGTAGTTGGGATAATTACCTACCTTTAGCTGAGCTTTCCTATAACAATAGTTATCATTCGAGAATTCGATGTGCTCTGTTTGAAGCACTGTATGGAAGGAAGTATAGGTCACCCATTATGTGCGTTGAAATTAGAGAAAGCATGTTAATTGAACCGAAATTAGTGCAAGAGACGACTGATAAGGTAGTCTTGATAAAGGAAAAGCTTAAAGCGACGAGAGATCGTCAAAAGAGCTATGCTAATAATAGGCGTAAGCTACTAGAGGTTGAGGTTGAGGATTAAGTTTTACTGAAAGTGTCACCTTAGAAAGGTGTAGTGCACTTGGAAAGAAAGACATGTTAGCATCAAGGTATGTAGGACCATTTGAAATGCTTGAAAGGGTCGGTCCTGTAGCTTATCGATTAAGATTTCCCGAGGAATTGAGTAGCGTACACGACACATTTCACGTGTCAAATTTGAAGAAGTGTTTGGTGGATGCAAATTTGCATGTGCCACTAGACGAGATTAAGGTTGACAAAACCCTTCATTTTGTTAAGGAACCCGTATAAATTATGGATCGCGAGGTTAAGAGTTTGAAACGTAGTAAGATTTCTATCGTTAAGGTTCGTTGGAATTCAAAGCGTGGCCCTGAGTTCACGTGGGAACGTGAGGACCATATGAAAGCTAAGTATCCTCGATTGTTTGCTGATAGTGCTGTTGAACGTACTAGTTTAAAATTTTGGACGGAAATTTCCTAAAAGGATGGGAGATTGTGAAACGTGACTTTTGAGCAGGTTAGTCAAACCGTTAAAGTTGGCTAAAGTATTTATATGTGTTATAATTGTGTGCTTATGTGATCGTATATGAGTATTTGATATCAATCTGTGATGCGTGTTCATCTATTAGTGATTGAGTTTTGGTTTTGGTAGCTATTTCATTTCGCTCACATTTTTGTTGAAATGGAAAATGTTAGCATTGATTTTTATGCGATTTCGTAGTAATTTGGTTAAATATTTGATATATGAGCGTAAAGAGTATTATAATGTATTAGTTAGGTTTTGTTTAAGTTTGGTATTTAAAATAATTAAACGTAGGTTTTTCTAAATTAGGAAAGTAATTTATAAAATGAAATTTATAAATAATAAGTTTAAAACTAGTTTTTATTTAAAAGGTTTGCAAACTTAATAAGGGTTTTAAGTAAATATGTAATAAATATAGTTTTTTATAAAAAAAATATAAATAACATATATATATATGAATATATTTTGAAATTTTATAAAAAAATAATAATAAAAAATATAATTTTTTTGGGGTGTTTGTGGGCCGGTTATAAAGAAAGAAAAAAAAGGAAACAAATCTGATTACAATTAGGATTTTAGGTAGTATAAATATAAGACCAATAAATCCCTAAAACATTTTTCTCTCCTCTCTTTGTTTGTTCGACCGATTCCCTCAAGAAGAAATTTTTTTTTTTTTTATCAAGAACCAAGGTGGTGATTTAAGGGTAATCAAGTAAAGGTTTAGGTATGTTTTCCATTAAGTTTTTGTTTAATCTTTTCCAAATAGTAACTTTAATTGATGGATAAATTAGGGTTCATAAATTTTCTGTAAATTAATGATATAAATCTATATGGGAGTGTTCGGGATTAGATTTAGAGCATGTGGGTGTAAACGGTTTAGTTTAGAACGCGTTAGATTGAAAGTTAGGGTCTGGCAGAATTTTGAGTCGTGTTGATTGAATGATATCTCAATGATACAAACAAGTTTTGGGTTGAATCTTGTTCCTAAATTGAAGTTCAGAGAGTCTAGTTTCCAAAAAGTCTGGCCCCGAAAGGTTTTGAGGTCGGGAAGTTAGTCAAATAATTTTTGCAAGAAAAGTTGTCAAAACAGTAAATTCGGGTCAGATTTGGGTCTGATTTCGGGAAGTAAAACCCCTACTTAAAAGTTGAATTGAGGTTAGCCAAAAATCAGAGGTTATATTTTATGTGTCTATTAACTCCAGCTCAAAGCTCAACCTCTAATTCATTGTCTAAGTATTTTTAGAAAAATCAAACTTTTTGTGTGCATTCAGATCCGAATTTGAGTACATTGTGATGTTGAATTTTTATAAAATAGTTAGGCTTAATATTATTTTCTCTAAAAGTCAATTTGATGATTTAGTATTTTATTTGTGGTCATAAAGTGACTACAAAATTCTGCCGAAAAACTAGAAAAGTAGAATGAATGATTAAAGGTATTTAGAGTATAAGTGAGTTATGGGGTTTATGATAAAGGGTTTATAATCATAATATAAACTTAGTAGTCCATAAATTGATTGTTACATCGTCATGGGCATTTAGCCTAATCGCGTGTAACATGGGTTTTATTTGTGTTTAGTTGAATTCAAGAATATTATGAAGTAGCTGTGCATCAGGTGAGATTCATAGTCTCTATTTTTACATTGTTTTTAAACTGGGATGGAAATGATGCAAATGGTTTTGAAATGTTTTAATTGATGTGATTATGTGGTTTAATTGATGCATGGACATTTATGTGGCTATTATATGATATGTGCTAAATATTTATGTGTTGTTGGATCAGAGGATAACGTTCCTACCCATGATGTGTGATTTGGATCGGAGGGTAACGTTCCTACCCATTACTGTGTGATTCCGATCGGAGGGTAAAGTTCCTACCCATTACTATGTGATTCCGATCGAAGGGTAAAATTCCTACCCATTACTGTGTGATATTTTGGTGTGATTTGGATCGTGGGACACGTTCCGTCCTAATTGTAGTTGTTTTGTGCGTATGCATGATAGCCTGTATAATAGCTAGCTTAGCTGTCCTGCCATGTTCTGTTTTATTAATCACAGTAATTGATTGAAAGTTTGAATTGTGTGTCGTAAACCTATGACTCTCACCAACCGTTGTGTTGACGTTTTTTAAGCATCATTTTCAGGTGAGCATCATGAGGATCTTAAGAATAAGAGGAGTGGCTAGAGAGACCATAGGCTGCTTGCGAAGTTTAATCTCCTAGTTTATTTCATGCATGATTGAATATTGAATGTTGTTGATTTGATCTGCTTAGGTTTATTTTGGATGTTTTGCATGTCTTTGTATTGACGTGAACCCCCCTTTGCTTCAATACAAGATGTCAGTTATCTTTTATGTTTGCTTGGGTATTTTCATGACACTTTGTGTCTATACTTTGTTTACTTTATGCATTATAGTACTCTATATAGATGCCATTGTGTTATGTTGATATCCATTCTCGTTACGCCTCGCATTTTCGC
>BQNB010133888.1:0-18394 GCA_026074375.1 Tanacetum coccineum | reverse complement strand
TGATACGGTTATCGTCGGTAAAAACTAAATACACCACGTTGATCGAAACGATGTCACGAACACGATGATATAATTCTTAAGTCCCGTCGTTGAACGTCACACGAAACCGTAAAACCAAAAATTTGTTAAAACGTTTAAGTTTTTGTTCTCGGTTGATGTAGTTCGGTTCCTAAAGGTTTTTTGACTAGTTCGGTGCTCGACAAACTTGACTAGATCGGTTGTTTTCAACTGGCTCGTTCGGCTCAACTAGAAAAAACTCGTTCGGTTCCTTGAGATTTCTCACTCGTTCGGTTGTCACAAAAAAAACTCGTTCGGTCCTTTAGATTGTTACTCGTTCGGGTCATGAAGGAAGCAACTCGTTCAAGGAATCTACTCGTTCGTTTCAGGAAGTCACAACGTTCGCTACTTCTTGAAGCACAACAATCGTATCGATTCAAGTCGAAAGGTGACACACCGTTCGGTTTCTTGTGAATTTGTTAACTCCGATCGGTTTAAACCTCAAAAATGTTGCTTCAAGGATCGGCACAACCTTGAAGAAACTAGGTTCGAGCTCAAACAAAAGTTTCCACTCGTGTTCGGTGATTGTTGCTCAAAGCTTAGCTTGATCTTGCCTGTGTCTAACTTCTTTTGTTAAAATCTATGTTCTTTTTTGTTTAAATCTGTGTTTTTTTTTTGTTTAAAACTTGGGACCACAAACTTTTGTAGGTAAAGAAAAGAAACACAAAATGACAAACTTATATTTTAATGAAACGTTTAAGATATGAAATAAAGAATAAAAATTGTTTTCATCCAAATGAATTTTTTTTCTTCAAATTTGTCGTATGCAATAAGCTCAAAACCATAACGAAACACTAAACCCACCCGTGGCTCGTGATACCAATTGTCGGTACCCGATTAACACTTCACTTCATATATCACAACACAAATCAGAACTAGAAATGAGAAAGGGAGGTGATGGTTTAGAGAGAGAAGAGAGAGAGATGAGAGAAAAGAGAAAAAAAAGATATATTTAGAAATTAGATATTTGTGAGATTAGATATTATGAGAGAGATGAGAATTGATATGAGAATTTTTTTTAGATATTTTCTAAGAAGAAAATATATATATATACCCCTACACATTTAATGTGACGCGCGGGATATTTAACTAGGACTCGGGCTCGGGTTTTGCTTGGGATTAAACCCAAAACATATACAAGATTAGATTAACTATCGAGCCCGATTCCCGATATTATACTATTACAACATTAACTAATTAAATGACCGAGACTCGTACACGTAATGAACGAACTTCCTGTTCGGCTCAATATTTTGAGGCTAACAGTTCTTCTACCTCAAATTCTTTATTCATGATGCAACTACTCTTAGACGCAGAAGGGACCCTATCATTCTTTGTATTGCTTCTAGGCTGTGGCCTTCTGGTCTTAGCAATGATGTTTACTCCTGTAGAATAGAAACCATTGGAGTTAGAATTTACATCTTTCTTAGTGTTGACATGAGGTTGTGAAACAGTTATCGGTTTTGTCCTAACGCTTGCTCTAACTTTGTTGATAAGCACAAATTTATTTTTCCTAGATGTCTTACTGGGATCAATCCTAAACATTCCATGGGCAATCACCTTATCATTTTCACAACTTTTGATTCTTGTGGTATGGGTACCGAGTTTGAAGTGACTAGTTTTGATAAAGCATGTGACTCATCGATCTTGGGAAGACCCTTAGATTTTAGAAAAGGAGTTACAGAATAGAGTTTTAGTCCAGAAGAAGAAGGTGGTTTTCCCAAAATTGATTGCTTACAAAACTGAGTATTCAGACTCGTACCTTTGGTGGTGTCCTTTTGTTCAGAAACCTTATTAGATAACTAGGCTCTTAATGTCATGTTTTCATAAATCATATCATTTAATTTGTTTTGCAAAGAGCCAGTTATTCCTTTAGTTTGAGCACGTAACACATTAATAGAGTCAAAAAGGTTCTTATAGACAGACTTAAGATGAGCATTTTCTTTTTCATAATTCCTAATCTGAAACTCTAATTTAACGTTCTCATTTTCAAGTTTCTGAGGCAAAGGATCAAGGGTACTTGATACACATAGAGTATCCTTACTTTTACCCTTTTGATCTCCCAACTGAGCTTGTAACCGTTCGATCTTTTGTTGCATGTCATTATAAGCTTTATCGTATGAAATTTTGTCATATTTGTATTCTTCACACTTTTTGTACCAATCATTCCAAAGTTTAGCATATTTATTCTCCTTTTTGATGATACAATTTTCAAAACGTTCTTTCGTACATTCAAGCTCAGTTTGGAGATTGGAAGTATCTACAACAGAATTACTTTGCACAATAGACATAATATCCCGATTGACAATTGCTCTCAAGAGACGCTCAATTTCTAATTCCAATGCCTTGTGCTTAGCAAGAGATTCATCAGTTTCTTTTGCAAGAGATTGGAAGTCTCGAACAAATTTGGCTGCTTGTTTTAAGAATTGTTTTTCGAAATTTTGAACTCTAGCATCAACTTGGTTAAGAATAGGTAAAATTTCATCTTTTACAATTTTGTAGATCTCTTGATGAGCACTAGACGACCAATTGTGTATATCTAAAGTCATTTTTTGTTTGACAACACGTTGAAGAGTTACAATGGTGCTTTTTACCTCATTTACAAATTTTCATGCAAATGCAACACTTGGTGTAGTATCATCTGAAAACTCTTCATTTGGTATTGAAATTGATTTAGAAACATTGGCCGTTTTGGAAGTATTTGAAAAATATAACTCTTTACGTGACTTGGCCGTTTGAGAAACAAAAACCCCCGAAAGATGATTAATCTTTGTATAATTTGCTGGTTTTATTTCTTTGTTTAATTATTTCATTTTAAGCGACTCTCTTGAGCAAGTTCCAGTGTCTCCTCCGAATCATACACATCAGAAGGATCATGCTTTTCTAATAGAACTTTGCCATTATACAGACTCTGTTGTTTTTGCTGAGCTTGCTTGAGATAAAAAGGATTTTGATACCCCAAAGCCATTTTCTGTTCTGTGTGGTAAAACGAGTCTAGATTAGGTGAAAGCATGTGCATTGTTTGAATCGATTGACCCGTTTTGACCAAAATATTATCTAATTCCTTTATCTTATTCTCAAGTTGAATCTGTTTATCAAGAAACTCGTCTTCGCGTATTTTTAAATCAGACTTTAACCTTTTCTTTTCTTCTTGAAGAGAAGAAACGGTTGCCTTTTCCTTTGTTTATTTAAATTTGAAACTTCCTCATTCAAAGTGGTTATTTGTTTACCAGAACTTAAGTGAAGTGCATTTATCTTTATAGTAAGACATTGCTCTTGATAAACAGACTTTTGATAACACCTATCAAGTTTGTCATATTATTTTTGACTAATTTCAAAACACTTTTCTTGATTTTTATATCTAGCAAGCTTAGTGGTCAATTCAGCATTTGTTTCTTTTATTTTACGATTGACCAAATTGATTTTCTCAACTTCAGCAGCTAAATTATGGAATAATGATTCATGGTACGCACGTGTTTCCTCAACAGTTGCAGAATGTTGATCTACTGTTCCCCACTTTGTTCCACACTATAAACCTCAGAAATAACATTACTATCATTCGGTTGTACTTGGTGTGGTTCAAGAATGGGCTCGAGTAGCTCAGTATACTGCTCCTCTTGAGTGAACATATTGAATATATCATTATTATAGCAATTGTCATAATGGTGTACCTCAGCTGATCCGTCTGAATCATAGATGGGAGCTTTGTCAGTCTGAGTACCCGATGTCGATGCTTGCTGTAAATTAGCCATCAAAATTCAGTTTGCATTGACTTCCTCAATCTTATCAAGATCCGCTGTAGCGGCCATCAAATCAAACTCTTTAGCTTAGAGTTGGATTCCTGCTTCTTCCATTTGAGCAATCAACAGTTGAGTCTGATGATAAGCAGCATCCCTTCTCCGTAGTCTGACGATGCAGTTCCTAGCAAGATGACCCAATCCTCTACAGTTGTAACACCTTATCTGATTACCATTATTCCCAATGGTATTACCCTTAGCCCGTGTTGCTACAATATTACCATTCCATTCGGATTCTGATTAGCAATCCCCAGAACAACAATAAGCCCATTCTGATTTCCAACATTATGAACACCCGAATTATGAACTGCATTTTAAACAACCTAATTCCCAACAGTCTGTACTGCATTATACCCATTCTGATTCCCAATATTCTGCCTAGCATACTGTCTAAACTGATTTCCACCATTGCCTTCAACCATCTGCATCTGTCTGTCTTGACCTATATTAATACCCGGTTGAGCAATATGCCTATTACGAGGGTTTGATGAAATTCTCTGGTTGTTGTTGGTTAGTGTTGAGTAGTTTAGTTTGAATGCCTTAGCCATTAGAACAAGTGCCATGTTCATTGCGGTTGTGGGATCTGTAATGTCTTCGGGATTTGGCATTGGTTGTGGCATGTAGTTCTGGTTGAATGATGGTTGTGATTTATAGTTGTTGTTGGGAAGTGGTTGTTGCATGTAGGTACTTGGTGATAGTTGATTTGGGTGAAACACTAGATAATTGAAAGGATTGTTGGAATTTGCAATGAGTGCCAAAGGATCATGTGTTTTTGCAAGTCGTTCAGCTCTTAGTTCATCTACCTCCTTTTCCCATTTATTAAACAACTTAGCCTTCTTCTCCTGAATTCCAATATCAGAACCTTTCATCATTTGTCGAACACGTAACCAGATTTCCTGAGCACTTTCACAACTATCAATAGCAGCATAGATGTCTTCAGTAAGACCGAGAAGAATGGTCTGAATTGCTTGATCATCAGTTTCCATCTATTTAATTTCTGCTTTCGTGAGTTCATCCTCAGTTAGTTCATGAAAAGTTTCAGGAATAGGAACTACACAGGCTGCATCACCTGGTTCAGGAATCATTCGTCTTGCATAAGGACTATTTATAATGGACATGTAGATTAACTTTCCATTTGGTCTACTCTTAGCATAACGAAGAAGACGAGAAGACCACGGAACATAGTTCTATTTGTTAAGCATAGGAGGGCATTTTTAGGAACCAGCAGCATAAATGTCTTGTTGAGTCGACATTGCAAAAGTGATGTGAAAATGATAAGCAAGGATCGTTTTAGTGATTAGTGGTTTGGTATACACAGGATTTTACAATTCTTGATAAAACCGTAAATGTAAGTTACTATTTCACGGGATTTTACAAATCAAAGAAAAAACCATATAAATCACCTAATGAGAATTGTATAATTCACCCAAGAGAAGTGTATAAATCACCCAAAAGAAGTGTATAAATCGCCTGACCAAGTGTATAAATCGCCTGACCAATGTATAAATCACCTGACCAACGTATAAATCACCTGACCAATTATATAAATCGCCCAAAAAATGATCGAAACTCAAAAATCAAAAATTACCAAAAGACACATTTTTGACGTTTTTACTTGATTTTTCTTGCACAACTAAGTACACTAAAGCTAGGAGGACCTTAAAAATCCAAACTTTAACGTTTTTAAGACTAAAAATTTGAAATCAAGATTTTAGTAAAAAAAACCCTCTTTTCGAACCAAAGACCTTAAAAAGATCAACCTTTTGATGTTTTTCATGGATTTTATTGTACAACTAGCCTCTACAATGATCAAATAACAAGAAAGATGCAAGCTTTATGGTTTTTGAACAAACAAAAATGAAACCCACTTTTGTGTAGGGTTCGAACCAAAAGAAAACAAAGGAGATGAACAAAAAACAATGATCACTAATCACTCCATAGCTCTTGATACCACATGTTAGGCTTATCAATCACACACATATACATGAAATCTTGATATTTCTAGAGAGAGAAAGAGAAGTTTAGAGAGAGAAAGAACTAGAGAGAAAAAGAAAAAAAATGGTTGATTATTAGAATAAAAGAAAAGAGAACCAACACCCTTCACCTTGTGTGGTGATGGGTATTTATAGTACAAGGATTGTTTTAACCCTACTTGGGTCGTTGGGCTTTGTCTTTGGGCCGAACCTATTACACATGGGCTTTAAGCCCTACAACTAGGCCCAATTAGCTTAAAAGAGATTCCCGTAAACTCTGTTTTCCTATACAAGGCTCGGGATTGATAATGACCATCACTTTTCTAAAAACACGGCTAACATAAAACATCATGCAGAGTCTTGAGGGGTCGATGGCTGTGGTTGGAGCAGGCCTATATGTGGTTGATTATGTGGTAAGCTTGCTCATATTTTCATATATTTTAGTTAGGGGCAAGAAAATGTATTGTTTTAGGTTATTTTGTGTTCATTTAGGGTTTCAATAAATGAATAAAGTTATATGTATTAGGGAAATATATTATGTAGGTGGAGGCATCAAAACTAAATGATACACCTCCAATTGGTTTTGCATTAATAAGGCCTCCTGGAAGTCATGATATTCCAAACGCAGAACTGCCCAAGGTTTTAGGAGATGAAACTGTTGGTTTTAGGAGCACATCATCGATGATATACCCGCCTGCTGTAGCCGCATTTCATTGAATTAAGAAGATGAAAATGTTGGTTTTAGGAGCACATCAGTGATTCACCTAACTTGAAATTAACCATTTTTAAAGAATTAGTTGATTTAGTAACATGAGAGTGTTTCATTATTAGAGCTTCACGCAACTATTGTGATACACTAAGTAAGGTCAGTTGCACTAGCAATATCATAAGTTGCTGTTAGCTGCAGCATGTTGATCATTAGAGCTTGAAATAAGGTATTTAAGAAGCCTTCATTATAGTATTGGTTTATTTTGAAGTAAGTACACTTAACGACATTACTAGCAATATATATACGATTTAATTCTTATCAAAAGTTCCAAAACCTTGAGATGAAGAAGGGAAAGCGTAAGTGAACTCGATCCAGTGGAGGAGGAGGAAGAGTCCTTGCAGATCTTTACTCACTTATATTAGTTGTTGTTTCTTGCTACTTGGATTCATAGGAGGAAGCAATACATTCCTAATATTAGGCTCTTCCTATCAAGTTTAATACTTTTTTGTTTATATTCCATCGACAATAAATTAGGAGTGTATGTATGTTATCTCTTTTAGTTAATCACAGTATTATGTCTATGTTTAATTATTTGAGGCATTAATGGAATGATTTTTCCATGGGTAAGTTAGGCCACGAATATATGATGACCAGTTTATATGTGATTACTTCTTTTTCATGTATCGAGTGTTTTTGGTTTATGTGCAGTTACTGTTATTAAATTTGGGCACATGAGTTCTGATATACTTACCTATAGAGGAACCAATGGTACCATAACAGTTTGCACTGTCTGACCCACCTTTAGTCACGAATAAGTTAAATGGGCACTCAAAAGATGTTACAGGTTAGATCAACTGGTACTGACCCTTTAGTCTTTTCATTCATGCCTCTTGATGTGTTTTAGAATTTCTTTATCTAACGCTAAGCATCACAGAAATAACAATCTTTGTACTGGGTGGATAAATGATAAATACATTGTTATTGTTGAAGCTTAATATGCCTTTGATGCTACACTAGATGACGTTCAGAAAGTATACATATAGTTGGACCACATTATAGTAATAGTACTAAACATTATATGACGTTCAGAAATACACAAGAATTCCACTAACAATAGGCATTTTGGAAAGATCATATTGTATTCTGCCTCTAAAATGTTTAAGCTTTTAGATGTGCGCTATTTTTAGACCGAGTTCGTAGGTTATAGTTTGAGAAACCATAAGATTAAGAAACTGTTATGATGCTTTATCAAGTTTGTAGGTTATAGTTAGGCTGACAAATGCAGCTAACGATAATGGAAGAATAAATGGTGAACTGATCCCTGCCAAAAACATCAGCTCATCAGTGTTGATTCATTAAGGTCAAACAATTTTAGAGGTGGCAAGATATTTATTGGGTAACAGGTCAAAATCATTTCAGGTTTAGAATTATATTTTTTAGTACAAGTCATAATGGGGTGGGTCAAACAGGTTGGGTAGGGTCAAAATGGACCGGGTTTAAATAATGTTATATTTGGTACGGGCTGCGTCAGGTTGGGATGTGGTATGAAAGCCAACACACATTGCTACGACTTTTTATACTTGAACGTGATACAATGTAACCCTGACCCAATCATACATTTCAAGGCACAAAGAAAGAACCAGCATATAGTCTTGGAACATTAACATTAGTAGCAGCCAGTATATTGCTGATATGATCTTCAACATTCGCAAGGTTAGCAGCTGGACTAGGCCAGTCTGTTTCATTCATAAACACACGTTTCCAAACACCACGAGAAACTTCAGCCGAAAAATAACTTACAATAATCACTAAAAGATGCAGGAAGAAAATTCGCCACATCTTTAATCCCTGCAAAACAAAACATAAGAAAATTATACAACTACCTTAACACTTATATAACAAACTATAAAATTAGCGGGGCGACTGACCTGTGCACAGCTCACGGGGAGACGGTCTGCCAAGAGCACATGCTGTTAAAGCATCATCGACCACAAATGGAACAACTTCAAGAATATCCTAATGATGTGTCGTTGTGTGGTTGTAAATTTTGATTCAAGTTTTAAAACTATATTTTGCCAACTTAACCAAAAATAATACTTTAACGGGCAGTGTACCCGGTCGATGGGAGTTTCATGGTAAGTAGGGTGTCGATCACTAAAAGCGAGAAACACTTTCAATTTATTATTACTTTGGTTTTTCTAATCTAAGTTAGTATAATCTATCCTAAACCTATGTTAAACCTATGTTAATCCTAAATCTAATAGATAAGGGGAGTTTTCAGCCTGAGAGACTGGCACGAGTTTAGTGGTGACTAAAACCAATTCAAGACACTAAAACACACGCAAGCAAATTAACAGAAGATAAAAGAGCGGTCTAGCCAAATATAAGAAAACTGTATTAACCATTATTAATATAATCAGAACGTTGGTTTGTTTATTTAGTGCAATGATTACTTATCTTGAGGCGGTATATCATTCTTAAGACTTAAGCGTTACTTCTTCATAAGACGTAGACACGTAGAATCCTGTCATAATTAAATGCATCCGCATAAAGCATCCTTATTTCCTTATTATAATCTATCTTATGGATTAAAGCAATGGTGATCTTGTTAAACCCTAGCTCATAGAGACTTTATCCACTTACTGCTTAATGGCAATTCACTAGTAGTCAACTAACAAAGTCTTTACCAATTAATTAAGAACGTACTCGTTGATACCAAGGTTACCTTATGGCTCAACTAAGCTCATAATCTAAGGGCAAAGATAGGTCCTTAATTGTGATCCTATTGGTATAGATGTATAAATTGCAATATGGAGAGCTATCCCGGACTCTAGATTACTTGGTCCATATCACTAGATCCAGTTGAATGATAGGTCGCATACAAAAGCATGTAAACAAGTATAAATTGATAAACATAAACAAGTATAAATTGATAAACATAAACAAGCAATCAACGATAAACTAAGAAATCGAGATAAACAAACCAAACATTAAGATCTTCATAACAATGGCTAATACTTGAAGGCATTAGCCTTCAAATGTCATAATTAATACAAAAGTAATGATTTAGCCAAGGTAAACTAACCGAGTTAACGAATGATACCAAAAACTAAACGATTACAAGAGTACAAGAAATTACACGTTGTCTCCTATGGAATTAATAGCGTTGCTTGACCTCTTCTGCTCTTTTTCTCCTTTGAAAATTGACTTTTGTGGTTTAGGTATCGAGAATAAGATTTAGCACACTTAAAACTCGTTTTTGAGTTTTCTATTTATAGGGTCTGGAATATGGTCGATACGGCGTATCGAAAGTCTTGGATACAATGTATTAGGGATTTCTTGAAGTAGGGACCACGTTTGATATCTTCTAGAATATTTTATTTCCATATAGCTTGAATACGGCGTATTGCCTTCTTCTGGATACAGCGTATTGGATCTTGTTTCCTTCGTGGTCTTTGGTGGGTGCAGGCACAGATACGTCGTATCTTCCTTGATTGATATGGCGTATTGGTTGTCAGAACAGTAATCTTCAAATGTCTTTGTTTAAGCTCCAGAATGTGTGCCTTTTAGTTAACTTTCACCAAGTACTCCATAATTACTACAATTCTCAATTACAAACGATTAAGTAACAATTCTTGGAATAATTATACAAAATGGGTTAATTACATGGGATAAATGATGCTATAAAATAGACGTTATTTGATGTCATCAAATATCCCCCCACTTGAATCCTACTTATCCTCAAGTGTCCTTTAGAGGTTTATGAAAATGTATCTCTAAGGATTTTTCCGTTTAAGCATTTATTTGATCTATTACAAGTACACAACCAAACACCTCACGAAATAGGAAGATGAAAACACTCAAATCACTCAACTAATCGATATGGTAACATGTAACTAATTCTCTCAATTGCTCGGTCGTGACGAGTATTCTATCATAGGATTGGCAAGGATACACATCTCCACTACTAGAGCTAAGGAGTAACAAGCTTATAAAGGTAAAATGGGTTTTTATTATAAGGCTTGGGGTTGATCATTCTACAATCTTTCACCAAAAGTACCACACCAACAAGGCAGTTGAGACATGCATACATGGCCGTAACGATGGAATAGACATGCATGCTCGATCACATTCTGATTCGCGTAAAACCCATGGTTAATGATTAGGAAAGGGAAATAAATTGTTTTTAAATAAAAATTACAAAACAAATAGATTAAGTCTAAGATACAAGTTTCTAGACACTTTTTCCGGACCGTTACCATGATAAAGATACAACTATTTACAGACGTCTTGATCATAGATCAAAAACAACAACCAAAGTTGGCGTTCCCGTAACGGTCAACTTCCCAATCATCCCATACTTTACATACTTTACAAGAAAAGTGGCGATATCTACCACTTTATACACAGCTCTACATCGTTGACTTATAGACGTATCAACAAATAATCGATCCTTCATATTATTCCTTCGGTAATTTCGAAACGATTATCTTCAAACTTTCCTTCTCTTTTTTTGTTGCGATTTTTCTAATTTTTTCATTTTTTTTCAAACTACGAAACTCGGTGTAATTTCACCATCTTCACGATCATAATAACTCTGGATAATTCCTTCGGTAATTCTTTGTTCTTTGGACATACCAATAATTGTGTTGGTAGTAAAAACACATGAGTTTTGACTACTTTATACATTCCTATTTGCAATGTGAAAATTTCTTCCCAACCATACCAAATACAGAAAATTGACACAAGACTCGGGAAATATATACTTTACACTTTAAGAAACTATTAACGAATAAATAGACTTAATCTAACAGGGTAGGCTAAGGTGTAACGAAATAAACAGTTGGTGTAATTCCTACAGGATTGGCTCTACAGGTTTTTCTAAGGGTATCTTACTCTTAAGATTAGAGTAAACAAAGGGTTTATACGAGGATTTAACTTACGAGTGTAGTTAGTTATTAACAACATATAAAGGCTTTTTGGGTGTAATCCTAAAAATTTACCAATTTAAACAAGTTACTCCATCTAAATCGATAGTACTCATTATTGTGGTCTCGAATAGATATACCAAGCCAAGTTCTAAAGTCTACAACATCACCGGCACACTCAATTTTTATAGAATTTGGGTAAACATTTAGAAACGGATAAGGTTAAATCCCCACAATATCTAATAAGGGTTATTGTGTGCAGGTTATGTAACAAGTAATTTCACAAAAGTATGCTTGATTTTTTTTAAATTTAAGCATTTTAATGTGAAAAATAAGACAAGTATATATTCTAATTCCCACCCCCCTACTTGAATTATACAACGTCCTTGTTGTATAGATAAAATATTAAAAACAGGAATTAAAAAGAATTAGAATGAGAAACTCCCCTGATATTTTGCTCGGTAGATTCTTCAAGTTGAGTTTATGAGCAAGATTATGTGTTGTAAATGTGTCTGAATGCTAGCATGACTACAATCACACATAGGATTCCAGATTATTGATACTTCACCAACTTCGTCGATTTCTTTGCAGCGAGGTCCTATGCAAAATATAAGAAAAACATGCAAAATCCTATCTCGGGTATCTATGGTTAATTTAAATAAGCTAAATAAATTGTACAGGAAATCAATACGCCGTATCTATAAACTGGAATACGCCGTATCTAGAAACCTATAAAAAGTATCTAAATACAGGTCAATCTATTGAATACGCCGTATTATGTGCATGAATACGCCGTATTGACAGAACTGACAATAAAGTTTAAAGTGCATAAAAATAAAGGACTGATAACGTCTAGACATTCAATACGCCGTATGGTATGGAGCGGATATGCCATATTTATGTCTGGGAAGACAGACTCGATAAAATTAAATAACGATCCGGGTTGTCTCCCGGGAAGCACTTTTCTTTCAGCTAATCTTTAAGTTAGACTTTTTCTTCAGCTTTTACACACTTGAAATCACTCTTTCTTCTCAATTTTGCTCTTGATTTAGATGGTGTGCTTGGTTCCGTAACATATTCACGAACTATGGTACTGAATTTACTGCCAAACTTGATTCTATCATGCTTGCTTCTTATAACACCCTCAAATCTGAGTATGCAGCGGAATGTTGAATATCCGAAGGCGTTACATTATTGGGTCCATAGCACAAGATCAGAGATCGATAATAACGTGTCGTTGAAAAAGATACATTGGATTAACAAAATACTTGTTTGTTACATAAGCTCATGGCTTCAAATGGTTTCAACAAAATAGATAAAGATTCCGGTTTATAACAATTGTCCCTAAAGTGTAATAAGACCCCAAATCTTTAGTGTTGACTCTTCATTTATTGACTCCCAATGTATCATTGCACCTCGTGCCTTATTGACCTGAAAAACATGCTTAAAACGTCAACATAAAGTTGGTGAATTCATAGGTTTATGTAAATCAATGGTAGGACGCAAGATTTCCAAGTGTATGATTAAGCAACAAATGCAAACATCATAAAAAGTAATTACGTTTCCTAGTCATGACACCGAGGCTTTGGACGTATATGAATGACAAATTTATAAATTCCAACTGTGTCCGTGAATGATGTGCTAACCCTGCAACATCCCAAATTCGACATGGTATGCGTTCGTTCCCAGTGATAGCTAGTCACCCGAACGGGGATTGTCAATCCCTAATAGATCTATCCATAACATTCGCGCCCGCACAATGTAATTCCCAATCACATCTATGCAATTAACAGTTCATGATCATGGACATAAAGGGGTTATGGTAACTTAGGCAAACACGTAATCATGGCATAAAATGTACACTTGCGTCCAGTTTGTAAAACAAAGCATGTTATCACCCCAAGAAATGTAACATCATTTAAATAATTGCTAAGCATGGGGCTATGAACTCACCTTAGCTGGGTTTATGTTCCCTGAAATGATAACAAGTATCCAAGTAGGTAGTGGATCACACCGTTAAGTACCTAAGCAAGTACGGTCAAGTCTTAGTTTACACATTTAAACTAACGACTCATTGTATAAACTAATTCCATTTTAAGTTTATATATACCGTTATCACTTGTGTAGTGATGCACAAGATCATTGTTTTTATAATATCGATGGCTCTCGAGAGACGTGTATCATTGTTAATAAATATACATTATTTATTAACTTATTATTAATTACGTTCGACGTCCGGATATCTTTAATGTTCAACCGACGTGTTAAGTGTTTTATCTATCTCACTTTGGTTCTAACATACCCTTAGGTTTCTAGTTGTTACACCTTTAGTCCCTAGGTTTACAAATATATACATTTATATTTTAAACCTTGTAGTTTCGGAAATGACGTAATTAGCCCCTTAGGTCTACAAAGATAGTTTAGGTTTTTATAGTTACACTTTCATCTTTATGTTTCACAATGTTTCAAAAACGGTCCTTGGAGTTATTGCATTTCGAAAATGACAATTTAAATCCTTTAGGTTTCGAAAATTACATTTTTAGTCCTTTGACTTGCGAAAATCCCATTTTAGCTCTAAATCAAGTTCAACAAAAGTTATCTTTCTATGTTAAGCTTAATTAAGTTTATAAAAATTGTTTCGGTTGAAAAATAAGCTCATCGAGCTTATTTTGGCTTAACGGGCCTTATTGGGCCCGTTAAGGTCCGTTTGGCTTTTTAGAGATCCGTTATTGTTTTAACAAGTCTGAATGTTCATAATAAGTTCACGTGGGCTGTTCAAGCTTAAAATAAGTTGGGTGAGCTTATTGGAGCTTATTTCGAGCTTATTGGGCTTTTGGGCCCAATAACTTAACTCGATAAGGTGTTTAGAGTTCTTAAACTTTTCCCAGTGCTTTTTCCATCCTATAATAAGCCGAACAGTTGTTTTCCTTTTTCAGCTTATTCTAAATAAGCAAATAAGCCAATAAGCACTCCAATGGGCCGGTCTTGGGCCCGTTTAGGCCCGGTAGGGTTTTAGAAGGTCTAGTTGGGTCCATTAGGGTCCGTTAAGCTTATTTAGATCTAATAAGCACTTGGGGGGTCGTTTTGCTTATTTAGCTTATCCGATAAGCTAATAAGCTCTCCGTTGGGCCTATTGGGCCCGATAGTAACCCGAATGGGTTCTAGGGGTTAGGGCTCGGCCCGTTAACCTTAGTTGAGTCCATGAAACCCTTTGAACTTGCATAAGCTGCGTAAACCTTCACCAATAAGCTGTAAAAGCTTATTGTGAGCTTATGGCTCACGTTGGGCTTGCGAAAAAGGGCTAGTAAGCCCGTTAAGGGTTCGGTTGGTTTTCAAAGAAATACAATAGGTCCATTTAGGTTCTTAGCTTCATTTTAAGCTCGACAAGTCGCGTATAAGCACACGAATAAGCTGTTTAGGCTTATCGTGGCTTATGAGCCTTGTGGGCTCGCGTGGGGCTCGCAAATGGACCGGTGAGTCCATTAAGGGTTTGTATGGTTTCATTTGTGTGATATACGACTCGTCAAGTTGTCTAGCACCAACCAAGGGTGCCTAGCATTTTCTAGTCGTGACCCGTTACATGCAATCGTCTAATAACCTTGTAAACACGCACCCAAGACGAGTTGATATGTCTTCTTTAAAAGTTTACGTATAGATTCCTTATATTTTCGCGAACAAGGCTTATTTCCTATGTCGTGGTCCATGTTTATATATCAAGGGTAGTGGTTGCGTTAGCTTTAGTTTCAATAAACCACATAGGTAAATTAACGGAAACTAATGTCGCTATTGTATCGTTCACTTTACGGTTTATCGTGCATGTTCTCGAGCTAGTATATCATATGCACATTCACTTGACTCCTAGCTATTTTTCAATAACGAATGGCGTAAAATATAAAGGAAATAAAGCGTGTACAAATTTACAGGGTCCTAGAGTTTTGATGGGGCGTTAGAAGAAAACACCGATTACACTTGTACATCAAGAGTATGTCCACCCTAAGCTTTCAATGCTTGTTTTACCTAGTACTTTGAGCTTGTGTATTCCTCGTGATACTGCCTTATATTGGAACTCAAAGGTCCCTTAAATCCTCAAGTGCCCAAAGTCTAGGTCGTGTTGAAGCTCGTTTACTTATAACCCGAATATATAGAGAGGAAAGAAAAGTTCTTAGCTTTGAGAGAGAGTGTTAAGAGTTTGGAAAATGTATTAAGTGTAGTTGTGAGTGTGTATTTATAGGGAATGAGTTTAGTTAACTCTCCTAGTCCATATATACAAACGAATCGTGCCCTAGGGGCGGTTTTCAAAGGTTTTAGTTAATCTCACATGGTTTTTGCTAAACCACCATAAGTACAAGTATTAATTTGCTAGGTGATGTACAAGATTTTGTTTAGCTAAGAAATCTTATGGCTTGGTGTTCTTTTCTTGTTAGGTCGCGGCACAAAGAGAGCAAGAGAAGCAATGTGGTTATTATCCATTGTGTCAAGTATCATTAGGGGACCATTAGGACACAACTTAATTGCCTAGAATATGTACATGTACTTTTAAGATTTATTAGGGAGATTTGCTAGAAAATAAATCACCAAGGACGATTTTTATGTAAGTTACTTGCCCAATTTCGGTTACCAAGTGATATAAACACAAGACTTGATTAAGTTTTGTGTTTAGGCTTTTAAAGTGGGTATTGGTTTGAGTCTAGGTATGTCTAGGTATTTCCGGGGTGGGGTTGGCGTCCAAATGTATTTTATCGCGAAACGTAACCCCTTTAGTGACCAATAAAAATAAAATACTCAAAGTACAATAATTATTCTCAAAATAATTATTCCTTAACTTGGTTGATGTAAACCTTAATTTATTGATGAACGTCACTTTCTATATATATTATTGATTATTTCTAGGTCTTGCGCGGTTTAGCTCAAAATTAAATATTAAGAGTAAAACGGTATCGGACTTAAAATAAATAGTGACTCATTAACATAGTCGTACCATGACACGAAAATGAGAAATGTTACACTTCTATCATTTGCAAACAAATCAAAATCAGTCAAAATCGTCATACCCTAATATATACAAAAGATAAGCAGTTTTAAGTTAAATACATTATGATATGAATAATATATATACAAAAGATAGAAACAAAAAGATAAAGGATATAGATCATGGGTCTGGCTGCTGTGAAGCTGTAGAAGTGCTGGCACCGTCCGTCCTCTGCCTGGTGCGTCTCTAGTACACTACTGCTGACTCTGTGTATCTTGTGTAAGGCACACCGGCCTTGTCCATCAACTGTGCGAGGCTAGTGACAGTCCATGTAGAGAACCTGGAAAAGTCACGAGCCATGCTATCTAATACCGATCTCTGACCCTGAAGTGCCTTACGCATATCATGCACCTCCTCCTCCAATCGAGTAATCCTCTTACCCTGAGTCCTAGACGGTGGTGGCACTGCCTGAGGCATCTCCTCATCCTCATCACTACCTCTTGGTGCCACCGGAGCCTCCTCAACAACTCCTCCTGCATCACCTTCCTGCCTAGCAAGTCCTGCGGGTACCTAGGCCCATGTATCATCTAGCTTAACGCATATCTGCAGTCTCACCAAGTTGGCCATATCGATAACATGGAGGTCTCCCACAATCACCATCAACCCTTAGAGCCTCTCTTTAGTAAGCAAACCAAAATTCCTGCCAAAGGAGCAACAAACTGACCTTTAGATATCATCGCCCCCTGCTTCCTTCCCGAAGCAAATAATCTCAAGTACCTAGCCAACAGATAAAGGACGTTGACTGAGCCAACGTCCATCCCTCTTAAATAAAATAAATTCGTCATGGTCACCTTCTCAGGTGCCTGACTCCTCCCGGCAATGCTACAGGAAATCAATCTGTGGCACTACCTCAGCACATGATCCCTGATAAGAGTATAAGAGGGGGGTGTACCTAGAAAATCCTCCGTAAATGAGATCCCGATCCAGTAAGCACTCAGATCCCCCTTGTCAGGGATACGTCTCACACTCATAGTCCAATGTAAACCAAAACTAGCAGTTTGCATCTCCTCTGTGTCTCCACCCGTTAAAAGAGCTTTGTCCTCAAAGCTTAAGACCTTGTAGTAGATGACGAAGCCCGGTTTGTGAAGAGTTGTGGGTATTTTTGTTTGAACGAATCTTCACGTTCCCAGGTGAACTCAGGGCCCCGCCTAGAGTTCCAGCGAACCTTAACCAGTGGTATCCGGCTCCGCTTCAATCGTTTGATCTCCCGTTCCATGATTTCAACGGGCTCTTCCACAAACTGGAGCTTATCGTCAACATGAATTCCTTCTAACGGCATGACTAATGGTTCATCGGCATAACATTTCTTCAGATTTGATACATGGAAAGTGTGGTGAACTCTGCTCAACTCTTGAGGAAGTTCCAGCCTGTAGGCAACCTTTCCAACTTTTGCTAATACTTTGAAAGGTCCGACGTATCTCGGGTTCAGCTTGCCTCGCTTACCGAACCGTACGACTCCTTTCCAAGGTGAGACCTTGAGCATAACTCTGTCCCCAATCTCGAACTCCATCGACTTTCATTTCTGGCCATCAGTTTCTGGATGATACGCAGTGCTCATACTAATATCTGTACCCAAAGCTTTCTGAAATGATCTCCAAAAATTTGAAGTGAATCTTCCGTCACGATCACAGATAATTGAAGTAGGTATCCCATGTCTTGCCACTATCCTGTTCAAGTACAACCTTGCCAACTTATCCAACGGATCATTCTCCCGTATTGGCAGGAAGTGAGCAGATTTTGTAAGTCGATCCATAATCACCCATATGGTATCGAAACCTTGTGAAGACCTAGGGAGTTTGGTGATAAAATCCATTGTTATATTATCCCACTTCCACTCGGGTATTTCAGGTTATACTAGCAACCCTGATGGCCTTTGATGTTTGGCTTTGACCCTTGCACAT